>VMKM01002976.1:0-50734 GCA_008360985.2 Macquaria ambigua
TTTCATCATTTCCTCCTTCCTTCCCTCCTTTTCCCCTCTAACCCTCTCTCTTCCTCTTTCTTCACACTTTCTTTGCTTTCTTTTTGTTTTCTTCCTTTCCTCCATCCTTCCCTCTCCTCTCCTGCCCTTGTTTTCATCATTTCCTCCTTCCTTCCCTCCTTGCTCTCTCCTTTCCTTCCTGTCCTTCCTCCAGATGACATAGCCGGGCCTCAGCCTGGGCCTTTCCTAGTGAGTGTTATGGGCGCCTCCCTGCAGTCCCTCCCCCTGCCTCTCCCTCCTCCTCCTCCTCCCTCCCACGCCACCATCCAGCACAGCCTCAGCCTCAATGGTAAGACGTCGCGTCGGTGAATCTACTCGATTGCTTCCCGGCACTGAACAGGAAGTGAGCGCTGCTGTGGAGCAATCAATCAATGGAAATTTTACATCCAACATGTTTATCAGGAAGCAGCGGGCTGATGGGAAAAGTGGTCAGTGAAGTGACCAGCATCTCCTCCGTGCTCTCATTTAAATACACTAAATTATATATATTATTTATATTTATATAAGCTGCTGTCAAAGTCCAACTGAAATTAACATTTATTTTTGTTGTTGACTTGTTTAGTTATTTGGGGGAAACTACAAATAAGAAGAGTTTTACATTTTATTTATTTTGTCTGCCGTGATAGCGCCCCCTACATTACTGCTCTCCAGACGTGTGAATCTTTTGTACCAGCTGATGATGTTGGTGCTGGTTGTTTGACTTATGTAATACTGTACGTGTGTGTGTGTGTGTGTGTGTGTGTGTGTGTGTGGTGGAGGGCACTCGAAATAGCTTGTAATATCATTTCATGCAAGTTTACCAGCTGGGGCTAAGGTTAGCAAGCAAGCATGCTAGGCTAACTAGTGTCCACTTCCTGAGTAGAATACAAACTCATTAGCGTGATGGGTCCTTCCAAATGTTGTAAAGGGACAGACAGTATAAATATTAAATGGCTGATAGCTGAACATTATGTGGTTTTGATAAAAAAGAAAAGGGGAAAAATACTCTTGTATCAACATTCGTAGTCTATACAGATTATTCTCCAGCAGTAGTGCATCATGGAAGTTGTCTCCTAATGCTAGTTATCAGTCAACAGCTGCCAGGAGAAATGTTGACTCAGAGGCTCGAGGTTTCCACAAATATGTCCAAAAAAAAAAAAGGTTTTATCCTACAACAGCTGTGGCATCATCATACTTTAATTTTCCTTACAGATACATTTCAGTCCAACTTTAAAAATGCTTCACGCAGCACCTTTAATTTCTCTGACATTCTTCCTCCGATTTAGACGCCTTCCTCCGGGCCCTCCCTCATTCAGCTGCATCACCGGCTTATGCCCCGCCCCCTTCCAGACAGGCCCCGCCCCCCATGCTGTGCGCGCTGCGGCGGTCTGAGGCCAGCAACTTCACCGCCAGCCTGAGAGAGCTGGAGAAGGTAAGACTCACATTGGAGAATAAAGATTATCAAACACTTCCAGAAAAGGGTTTTTGTTTTGTTATTGATGATTTGATTTCTTACATTCATTCATTATCACGTATGTCTGTATTTTAGGTGTAGAGCAAGTTGCGCGTGGTGCATCTGCTGAACCGCTGCAACTAATGATTATTTTCTCAATTAGTCGATTAATCTTTTGGTCTATAAAAAAAAATCCAAATTTTTTCTCAATCTCAATTTCCTAAATCTGTCCTAAAGTTGACGTCTTCAAATCGCTTGTTTCGTTTGACCAACGGTCCAAAAACCAAACATATTAATCCAGTTTATTATCAAAGACAAAGAAAAGCATCAAATCCTCACAACTGAGTAGCCCGGATTAGAGAGTGTTTGGTATTTTTGCTTGAAAAATGACTTTAAAAATTGTCTAATCATCTCAGTTCTACAAGATTTTATTTTGTAATTTCAGTTTTAGCATCACTGGACAGCTGATGCACTCCTGCCTTCTTCTCAGTATAGTAGCATCGTTTATGGTAAAATAGTAAAATAGTTTAGCCTAGCTTAGTACAAAGACTGGAAGCAGAGGGGGATAGTTAGCCTAGCATTAAAGCTGCCTTCTTACAAATTCAAAATGGGCTTCCATGTTGTATCTTGTGTATTTAACACATGCAGAAAAAGAAAACAAGACATTGAGGTTTAACAAGAAGTTATTTAAGCTTTGGTGTAAAATCAAACTTTGTTTTCCATTAACTTTTAGAGTTTAAGGTTGATAGAAGCATCGTGGGTTATCTGTTAGCTTGAATTGGTTGTGATTGACAGGACGTAGGTCTTAATGTAACTGGAGAGAGCATCAAGGATGTGTGAGTGTGTTGAGGGGCAGCTGTAGGGTCTCCATCCCTGCAGGTGAAAGTTGGGCAGGAAAAGAAAGAAATCAGAGAGCAGCAGTGAGGCTGGTTCTCCTCTCGCAGGGTCACTGAAGCTGGTTTTGCTGGTTTCTCTGCAGTGTGGCTGGTACTGGGGTCCGATGAACTGGGAGGACGCAGAGATGAAGCTGAAGGGGAAACCGGACGGATCCTTCCTGGTCCGAGACAGTTCGGACCCCCGATACATCCTGAGCCTCAGCTTCAGGTCGCAGGGAGTCACACACCACACACGCATGGAGCACTACAGAGGTGAGGCACGCATGCACACACACGCACGCACACACACACACACACACACACACACACTAACTCTAACTCTAACTCTACACTTGTGAGTGCCGTCAGTGAGATAATATATTCCCTAGTCCTTCATATTAAAAGCCCTATTATACTCAAACTGACACGGATGCAGACAGCGACACTACGGACATCCACACAGACGAATATGTTCACACATAGAGGCTGCAGACTCGGGCAGATGACGAAATTTACATCATGCAAACTCCTCTGGCTACAAGGAAGGTGTAATTATAGCTTAACTCAAACCATCACAGCTACATGCCTAACCCTAACCCTTAAGGCAGCTTTCAGACAGAATCAGGCATTGCGGCGATTCAACACAGGGTTGTGCGGCGGTGTGGGAGTGTCTGAATATGGCCATAATCCGAGCTTGAAGACTGATACAAGCCAAGCGACTGGACGGCCATTAACGTCTTTGTGCTCCCTCGTGGCAGGGCTGAACAGCTGATGTACAGTAATCACGGAGCCGATCGATCAGTCTCTCTTCCATCTTCACAGTCTCTCAGTAAACAGTGGAATATTAAGTTAAACAGCTAATGCTACAATGCTACAGGTAAACAAAGTTCTTCTTCACCTGGACGTCTGCTGGTCTGATCGCCGGCGTGATTGGCTGCTGCAGCGTGACGTCGGGTTGCATTTCTCCAAAAGTTGATTCTGTTTTAACTTTTTGCTGCAGGCCGCTGCGTTTTTTTGCTGCACCCCCTGCGGCCCACACCGCCGCAGAACCCCGGTTCAAATGAATGGAAAAATCTGCGTTTTGGCCGCAGCTCCTGATTCTGTCTGAATGCGGCCTAACACAACCTTGACCTAAACCTAATTATAGCTGTAACCCCAAAACTGAGGACAAGACAAAATGTTCTTTCTTTGCAACAATGTCCTCATTTTCCTAAATGTCCTCAGTCTCAGTCTAAAACTCAGACTTGGTCCTCACAAGGATAGAAGTACAAGAGCACACACACACACACACACACACATTTCCCTGCATATCTTGCATTATGCTTGCATATGTGTGCAAGTATGCAAGCATAATGCATGCTCACAGCAACACACACACGCACGCACGCACGCACGCACACACACACACAGTGCCTACAGAAACATGTGCATCCACACGCTGGTCAACACTTCAGGCATGTAATATGGACACACACCACATGTATGATGGCCCACCACCATGATGAGTCACAGAAGACCTTTATGCAAGCCGACCACATGCCAACATACATATATGAATATATAACATATACAGTATATAAATCATGGCATTTGCAGTTCACTTTATCCAAACTGTAATCAGTCAAAACTAAGAACTTTGCCTACTAATGTTAAAATAATTTCTTCACCAAATTGTTTAGTTTATTTAACTGAAAATCCTGTTTCCCTGGCACACACACACACACACACACACAGACACACACACACAGACACACACACACACACACACACACACACATACACACACACACACACACACACACACACACACACACACACACACACACACACAGCCACACACACACACACACACACACACACACACACACACACACACACACACACACACACACACACACACACACACACACACACACACACACACACACAGACATACGTACATAGAAGGGGCTCTACATTAATGAGTCACCATTATAAAGCAATGGAGTCACGCCTGGAAACACATTCATTATTCAGACGCGCAGCCCCGACTGACACAACACATTCACATCAACACGATCGTGTGTGCATGAACGCATCGTGGCCTGACATGAATTGAGGGCAAAAAGGGCTTTCAGAACATTAACAACCACTGAGCAGTCAACAGGAAGTCACACACACACACACACACACACACACACACACACACACACACTCCAACTTTTTCACATGTGTCTATTCACTCTGCATGTGTGTACTCACACATCAGCTGGTTGGAGAGAGAGTGGGCTTTCTCTCCAGATTAGAGGCTTTTATTTTGAAGTCTTTCACCAAACAATCATTATTAGGCAGATTTTAGCCACATTAGCATCGTGGCTCCACTGGTGTCGGTCTGTCCACCACTTTAGTACAGAGTCAGATATCTCAACAACTACTGGATGGATTGCCTTGAAATTTAATGCAGATATTCATGGTCCCCAGTGGATGAATCCTAATACCTTTGGTGATCTCCTGACCTTTCCTCTGGCACCACCATGAGGTTAACATTTGAGTGAAATATCTTGACAGCAATTTAATGGATTGCTGTGAAATTTGCTAAATATATTCAAGGTCCCTAGAGGATAAATTCTACTGACTTTGACTTTTCCTCCAACGCCATCATCAGTTCAACGTTGTCACTAATTCAGGGAAATAGCTTGACATCTACTCGATGGATGGCGCAGACACTGATGGTTCCCAGATAATGTATCTAAATGACTTTGGTTATTCTCATTTAGCACCATCACCTTCAAAATGAATGACTCAGCTGTACTTTTTGTACTAATTAGCATAGGTTAGTATGCTAACAGGCTAAACTAAGAAAAGTCCTCAGTGTGGTTAGTAAAGAATTGTGATATGTACTGAGCAGAACATTTTACAGTTCATATTCGATTTCCGATGGGCGTCATCAACGGGCACAGACCAAAATAACTCTGGATGTGATTGGACAGACCTACAACCAATCAGAGCAACGAAACGTGTGACGTAGCGCTGAGCGAATCCTGTCGGAAGTTCAGCAAACACATCTTTCTGATCAACAGGAGCTTTAAGTGCAGCTGTTTGTTCTTCCATCCAGTTTGTTTAATACTGACAGGACAGCAGACTCAGAACGTTCCACATCAGCGGCAGCCATCTTGGTTGTTTATGAAAATGCCTCAACGGCGCTCCTCTGTACAGTCATCGTATCAAACCTGGGGGGGGGGGGGACCAGACGCATCTGCCAGGGCAAATAAAACATGAGCTCACAGATTCATCTGGTTCCCAGGCAGGCATGGAAACAAGAAATATAAATCTGAGGTTTCATTGGTTGAAGTTTCTATTTATGACAACATGTGCAGCATGAGGTCAACATTACAGTAAAGATGCATTATTTTCCCAGAAGTACCAATTTTTACAGGAAGTTAAAGTCAGGATTTACTGTTCCAACTTAAAGCAGCACAGGATGGTGTTAATGACCAACCAATAAAGCTCTACTGCTGCACAGCCGATCCATTTAGATCCTGTAAATCATAGTCCAGGTAGATCTGTTTTCACTGCTCAGCCAATCAGAGTTAAGCCCTTCATTGGGTCATGTATGCAAGAGTAAGAACAACATTTAGTGACTTTGAAACATTTGCTGTGAAAGAAAAAGAAAATTTCTCTGCAAAAACCATCAAAGATGTTCATAATGTAAAATGTAAAAGGCTGTTAGAGGCAGCTAACTTATACAGGCTGGTCTTATGTGTATACTGTAATTATACAAATGCTACATGTGATGTATAAAGAAAAACATTTCTGTCTAACCTCCAGGGACGTTCAGCTTGTGGTGTCACCCGAAGTTTGAGGACCGATGCCACTCGGTGGTGGAGTTCATCGAGCGAGCCATCATGCACTCCAAGAACGGCAAATTCCTCTACTTCCTCCGCTCCAGAGTCCCAGGTAAAATATAGGTTGTATATCTGCACGCAGCCCGAGCCAATCAAAAATGGATGTGAGCTGCCACTTAGTGAGAAGTGCCTGAGAGACGGAGGAGAGGGGGAATATATCTGAATGTCTGCGTTCAGCCTGTGCATGATTTATAATTGTGAGAAAGCATCTGTGTGTGGTTTATCCTCAACGTAACGACTGAAGCTAATTCTGCATGTGTTTGTTTACCTGTCTTGTATATTTGTCTTCAGAGTATAGGTGAGTGTGTGTTCTATTTACTGTCTAATGACTAAATATCCTTGTAGAAGAATAAAAGGGTTAGTGCTTTAGTTTAGGGTTAAACATGAATGGCAATTAAGTGAAATTAAGTTTATATTTAAGATTTAAATAAAAGAGATGTAAGTCTGTTTGTACAAACTACTTTGGTGATGTTGTCACACCATACATGCTTTCATAACATCTTATTTCTTATTGCGTAAAAGATAAGCTCCCTGTTTTTATTGTTATAATACTTCATATTGCGTGCTGCAAAAAAAGTGAGCTGAGTGTAAAGGTGTGTGTGTGTGTGTGTGTGTGTGTGTGTGTGTGGGGGGGGTTATATTGACCCCAAAATCCCAAAGTTTCTTCCCACCCACTTATTGATGTTTTGAAACTCAGCTTGGCTCACAGTTGAGTTTTAAAACATCAGCAGTGAGCTGGGAGGATTTTGGGGCTCTACCAACATCAAGAAGTGTATCTTCAATTTAATTTGATTAAATTTCACCAGGATGAGATCAGGGTTTCACTTTTACGAGAGCGAAATGGCAGCGCAGTTCACTGACAATAAAAATGAATAGAAGAACAGTACAGCGACCGTAGGTTGATTTAGTGTAAAAAAAATAAGTCTGGTGATATTCTATATTTTTCTTCTTGTCAACAAATCTCATGTTCAGACTCAAACCAGCAGTGAGTGTATCTACTAACAGGTGTTGTGTGTGAATCACAGCCTGATGTATAAAAACTATTAAAACTCATCAGTGAGCCTCACTGTTGTTCCTTCATCACCATCAACACACACACTGGAGTTTATTCTGACTCAGTCCCACACACACCGTCCTGCTGCCCCAAATACTCACTAGAGCACCAAATGTGGATTCATCCGCCGCTGAAAATAGTCCCCAACAAATGCACTATTTCCTCGTGTTTGAGTAACGTTTGATAAAAACTACAGTGAGCAGCTGTTTGAGGAAATTACTGATCCTTTTTAAAAATGAAACTATATATTTCTGATATGTTTTTAAAGATTTATGTCTTGAGCTGAGACCCACAGACAGGGAGAAGTGAGAAAAGTATTGAGAGACGGACTCACACATTGTTGGTTTGGTCGTTCTATATAAATATAGAGAAACACCAGCCTTATCCTTTACTGGGAGATGATGTTAAATAAAACTAAGTGCAGTAACACAAATGTGCGTGTGTGTGTGTGTGTGTGTGTGTGTGTGTGTTGCAGGGCTTCCTCCCACCCCGGTCCAGCTGCTGTATCCCGTATCTCGCTTCAGCAACGTGAAGTCACTACAACATCTCTGTCGCTTCTGCATCCGACAAATGGTCCGCATCGACCACATCCAGGAGCTTCCGCTGCCCAGGTACTCGGCTCCTCTCCTCGCAGTCATGTGATCATTTAAATGTACACCTGCCGAAATACACACCTGTCGTACCTTAAACCAACACGCAAAACTGAGCCATTTTAAAACTCATGTCTCAGGATTTCCAAGGTGTCATCCAGAAGTTTGTGGAAACCTCTTTGATATTAAAGCAACTATTTTCTCGCTATGTGAGAGGCTCTTTGCTCACAATTAACCACACATATTATAGCCTCTTTTTTTAAGTCCTCAGGGTACATTTTGTTGAGCTTTATTGGGTCACACAGATCTTGACAAATTCAAGCACATAAATCAGTTAGAGAAAGGATGGAGACACACTTCTTAAAATTATGCATGTTAATAAAATTACCCTCAGGAGAATTTGTTTGTACCCAACAAAAAACTAAGCACAGGAGCTGGTTCTTGTCAGGAAGCTGCCTGACGATTTCAAAGAGTGTTGTCTCAACTTTTTCGGGGATATTTTGTCCAGATCTCCAGGATTTTAATGATATGCTGGTGCGGCTATGCCAAATTAGCCACATGCTAAAACTCAAAGCATATGCTGTGCTGATTCTGATCAAGATTTAATTGTTGTTGGACAGTAAAACACAACAAACACAGGGACACCGATTGTTTTTCATGTTTATCGTCACCTCTTTTTTTCCAGACCACTAATATCCTACCTGAGTAAGTTTTATTACTACGACCCCGAGGAGGAGATGTACCTGTCAATCAAGAGCATCCGGCGGGTGGTGGGAGCAGAGCAAGAGGCTGAGTCGCAGACGTAGCAGCAGAGATCATCTCAGCTCACGTGAGTGTGGGACTACTTCCCATTTCACAGAGCGGTATTACTTTTAATGAAGTAAAATAAGTAAACGACAGAAAACACTTTTACGCATGTTGTGTCACATCTTATCAATCAATTAATCAATCAAACTTTATTTGTACAGCACCTTTCATACAGGTCAGTGCAGTTCAAAGTGCTTCACAGATGATGATAATAAGACAGCAACAAGTGTAGACCGTAAAAACAACAACAAACAATTTAAGGATTTGAGACCAACGCACGCGAGAAAATGAAAATGATGAAAATGCAATAAAATAGATTTAAAAGCTATAATAATAAAAACAATAATAAAGAAAAATCAAGAAAATAAATAGAGTTAAATAAAAGCTAGACTAAAAACTAAAACAAAAACAGTAGAAAACTGTATGTTAATCATGTGACTATAACGATTCATTCATATGAAATGTGTGATTTTGTTTTATATCTGATAACATGTGAACGCAGCTTTATCCTAACTTTGCTCGAAACCTGCGTCTCTGCCTAGGTTTCTGTATGGAGGACTGATCTGTACTGGTCTGCCAGCATCAGCCAATCAGAGTCCCTGGAAATCTCTGTGTCCAGTTGGACTTGGATGGACCCGCCTCTCTCTTGATTTGGACTGACACAAAGAGGGATGAGTGTTTGCAGTTGGACGGTGGGGAAACTGTCAATGGGAAGTCGCGATGCGGAGGACTCAGCCTCGTCTTCAGAGGGACTGCAGAGATGTTCTCACCTGCTAAAGATGTAGGTTTGAAACAAAAGGAGAGCGCGTCAATTATGAACTTGATTTGCAAATTTCCTGAACCTGCTGAACTGGACTTTTAAAAACACAATGCACTGGTCAGTTTGTACAACTGTTGTTTGCTGCCGTCTCCTTGTTTTTCCTTCCATTCTGTCAAAATGAGGGTTTTTGGATGAAAAGTTGCCCTCAGGATAGATATACACACACACACACACACAGAGGCAGGGCAACAGAGGCCCATCACCGAGCATCCGGACAGTCGAGGTACAAGTGTTGAAGAGAGACAGGCCGCCATGTTGGATGACCTTTAATCTCCACGTCAGATGAATTTCCTGTCCTTTCTGCCTGGAAATAACTTGATTCCAATGTTAGCTACAGTGCTGATGTAATGCTAATGTAAATTAGACATAAAATTTGCTTAAAATTGTATTCAAGACTCAATTCTATTTTACCAGAAGTGCTTGTTACCTGGACGGATTTGATGAAACCTTTACAACTTCTCAGTTTGAAGTTTATACTTGTTTATCGTGACTGCAGCATAAACATCTCAACCTTTGAGTGTTTTGATTGTGTTTTTGATGCCTGATAATCAGAATGAAATGCCATTTCATTTCACTCAGTAATTAAGACATAGAGTGCAGCAAGAATGAGTCCTAAAACCCTGAAATGAGTTAGCATGTTAGCAAGTTAGCATGTTAGCATGTTTGCACTTCCAGTTCCCTCGTCTGGAAGTCAGTGGGTTTCTTGAATGAGGTTTTTGGTTCCTGAAATAAGGTCTGTGGGTAACACAAGCTGAAGAGATTTTCACGTTTTGTTCTACGACATAAAATCCGTCAGTAAATACCCCACTGGTGAATCTTGAGGCTTTTCCATGTGTTAAAAAAGGCGGTTGCTAACAAGTGTCTAAATGAGACTACAGAGGTTGTCGGGGACATTAAACGTCATCACGCCGAACACAGAAACTCATCTACTCACTCGTCCGCCTTTACAGCCTCGTTGGGTTTATACTGCAAACTGTTCTAACTCAAACTTTCCCAAAGGCTTTTGTAGAAGAGGTCAGCGCTGGAAGCTCAGTGGTGGAGACGCTGAAGTCATGTGACCGTGGTGTAGCTGGTTTATAGCCTAGCGTCTTAAAAGTGGTGTTCATTTGTGAAGATTATCTTGCTGAACAAAACGTGTCAGTATCATAAACTGTTGTTTGCCACAGAGCTTATTTTCTACAATAATCCAGAATCCAATGGAAAAATCTGGCTGGCTTTTTGTGGAGGGAACCAGGGCGATGCTAACTTCTGGGCTGCCCTACGAAAATACATTATCCCTGCAGCTCTCTACTGCGTCAGCCCTGTGACTCACTGGCGACCTGTCCTGGGTGGACCCCACCTCTCACCCAATGTCAGCTGGGATCGGCTCCAGCCCCCCCTGCAACCCTCTAAAGGATAAGCGGGTATAGCTAGTGGGTGGATGGATGGATGGATTGTTTTAGCCGGTTTCTGTTAGCGAGAGGGGGTTACTTTGTTTTGTTTTGCCTTAGCTAATCAGTAGTGAGTGACGTATCCGTCCCACTGCTGTCATTTTAAGTTAACATGGAAGTTGCGGTAGCGGTTAACTTAACGTTTGTCATATTAAATGAAGAAATAGGCAGATTTAAGAGCTGTTGTATCTGTAAGTCCAAAGAGGACGTCCCAGTCTTAATCTCACCTACAAAGCTCTGATGGTTCAGAGCCCAACACCAGATCTATTTGAATCCCTGAACAAACCCAGAGATGTGGGTTGTGATTCAGAGGTCTGGAAACAGGCTTTACTGCCCTCAGTGGGTTGACACCTGCTAACATGCAGCACTTCGTGCCACGCCCAAATCAGTGATGTCACGGCAGGTGTTTCTCATTAGTTTTTAAAGGGGAAGTGCAACATGTTAAGCTGCGTTTTCCCCAGAACCTTTGGAGGAATTCAGTGCGTTTCCACTGCAGGAACCAGGGTCTAAATTCCAGGGACATTATTTTATCCCCCCAAAAGTCCCTGCACAACATGTCCTGGAGCTGCAGTGCATTCTGGGCTATTGAGGCTACAGATACTTTGGTATCTGTTGCTCTTACATGACACAATTTCGACACATGTAGTTGCTGTTTACATTTGGACAAGTATTCACAGGAGTAGGGAAAAATACACCAAAGATAAAAAAAATTTAATTTGCAATACAAACAGCTAATGTGGAGTTTACTTGCATTTAGTTCTAACAATGTAACAATGAATTTGGCGTTACTGTGCCGGGGGTTTATGAGATTGTTCTCAGATGCCTCATTTTTCCCACAATGCCCTGCCTCAAAGTGTGTGTATCTGCCATGACTCGTCTGTACCTGTCAGTTTTATTTGTTGAAATGCCCAGGTGTATTTTGCTCATTCTATTTCTCAGTAACCCTGAAGCTGGCTACTAGCTCAGCGTTTTCAGTAAAAAAAGAAGAAAAATAAACTTTGGTGTGTGGCATCATTTTTTTCAAGTTTCATCTTTATATTATAACAATAAGCCTTATTATTGATGCAAGAAAATTAAGTTTTAGGTAAGTCACACCAGGGCTGTAGCCAGGATTTATTTTAGTTATTTGGATTTTTTAACATTTTATTTATTTAGATAAGTTCAGTTTTAATCTCTATAATTGTTTTTTCTGAACATGAAGAACTGATGTATCTCCAAAATGCCTTGACAGAAAGATTTTCAACACAAAGTCCAACTTTCAAGCTTTCAACCACATCGCATGGTCTTCCTCAGCGGGTGGAGCTGCTCAGTTGTCATGGAGATGGTTTCTTGTTGTTTTCATGACTAATGAATGGATGAACAGTGATATAAACAACCTCGTGTTATTATGCAACTGAAAGTCTACACTACACTACTAAACCATCTCCATGACAACTGAACAATCTCCATCCATTGAGGAAGACCACATGATGTGGTTGAAAGCTTCCTCAGATCCGCAAATGGGTTTTTTAAATGTTTTTTTAGCCAAGGATGTAGTAACACTTCATCCTTAGGAGATACAGGGACTCACACTGTCAAAAGATATTGAATTCTTGTTTTATTTACTGGATTAAAAAGAGACAAATTTGCACATATTTAATCTAAAAAATACTGTAATCTGCTTTTAAAATATCTACTTTGTCAAATGTAAACTCCCCCCAGTTTTCTATAAATAAATACGAGTACATGACCTCAGTGTGCCGGCCCTGAGAAGAAGAAAACTCAACCACCATAAACAACATTTTGAGACTGAAGTCTGTTAATACGCTTGTTAAGCAGCAGGAAGTCTGTGTATTTTTTAGGGCTGCAACTAATTATTAATAGTTATTTCCATTACTAATTAATGCACTGATTAATCATTTGGTCTATGAAATGTCTGAAAATAGTGAAAAAAAAAATGGCTGACACAAGTCGCCAGAGCCAAAGATGGCTTCTTTAAAATGCATGTTTTTTGCGCACAACAATTATAAACCCAAAGATATTTAGTTTACTATCATATAAGCAGCGGTGGAAGAAGTACTCAGATCTTTTACTTAAGTAAAAATACCAATACCGCAGAGTAAAAATACTCTGTTACAAGTAAAAGTCCTGCATTCAAAATCTTTCTTAAGTAAAAAAGTATTAAAGTATTAAAAAAAATTTAAGTTAAAGTACTCAGTATGCAGAATGGCCCATTTCATAATAATATATTTTATGTCACTGGATTATAATTATTGATGCATTAACTTGTAAGCATCACTGTAATGTTGCAGCTGGTGAAGGTGGAGCTCATTTTAATTACTTTATATGCTGCCGGGTAGCTTAATCCATAACAATATATCATAATTTATTAGTTTATTTATATTTTCTGTTAATAATCTTAATCTGCAAAGTAACTAGTAACTAAAGCTGTCAAATAAATGTAGTAAAAAGTACAATACTGGCATACAAAATGTAGTGGAGTAGAAGTTTAATCTGGAATAAAATAGAAATACTCAAGAAGTACAATTACCTCAAAATTGTACTTCAGCACAGTACTTGAGTAAATGTACTTAGTTATATTCCACCACTGCATATAAGACAAAGAAAAACAGTAAAACTTCACATTTAAGAAGCTGAAAACAGCAAATTTTTGGCTTTTTCCCATAAAAAATGACTTAAATAGTTAAACGTTTATCAAAATTGTAGCCAATTAATTGGCTCAATCATTTATTTGACTAATCATTTCAGCTCTCGCATGTTTAATGTTAGGCAAAAGCAAGTGAATGCAACACATATTTAGCAGCCGACGTGGATCCATTTCTGTGAGTTAACACTGTAAAGATGCTTAACAGCTTCTGGTGGAGGCTTCACGGCATTGAAAGTGTTTCATTTTTTAACGTCAGCTTTTCACTTTGAAATGTTTGAGGCTGAAAACTCTCCAGCTAATGCTTTGGCTCGCCCGTGAAGCCTGTTAAGTGAAAAGAGTGAGATATCCCAGTTAAATTATGCAGCTCTTTCTCTCTGAGGCTCTCCACAGAGATGCCTGGGGAGAAGGTGAGAGACAGTATCTGCATCCTCCACCGCCAACTACAGCACACTTGAGGTAAAGAGGGAGAAAGAAGTGCTTCAGCTAAAAGCAGGACGCTCATTTCCCAAGCACTTTAAAAAAAAAAAAAAAAACCCTTGCAGTGATGCAGGGAGAGGATGCACCGGGGAGAAACAGACACGACTGCATGTGAATAAGGTCAAGTGCACTCTTTGGCAAAAGCCTATATGAAAAGGGCCGCATGCATTGTGGTTGTGAAAAGAGTCAAGGAGAGTGATCCAGTAAGAAAGAGGGACAGCTCACGGTAGCCTACATGCTGGCTGAAAGTGCTGGGGGGGCCAATTCGGTGGATGTTCACGACAGATGGGACTGACAGCCGCGACTGGAACATTTTCTCTGCAGGGTGAAAGGCCTGCAAGCTGGGATCATGTGAGCCATGTGAGGCTGTGGCCAACACCAAACCCAAAAGACAAGTACCAAGTCTTCAGTGTTCAGATCTGGCCTGAGTCCAATTAAGTACCCAGTCTGAGTTTGGACTATCCTTTAAATAAAAAAGAATAACAAAACAGGTTTTAGTTAGAATTCAAATTTTAATTTTAGCTCTTTGGATTATGTTGTGACCAAAAAATGAGTCTCATCATCCTATCAGTAACTGTGTACAACCAATTAAGTGATCTGGTAGGTCTGTGGTGATCACGTTCCAACATCACACTTAGGTCAGAGTAGATAATTACAGCGGGTCGGGAAAAAAATAAAGGTGGCATAAAGGTGCATCCAAAGGGCCTAGAGCCTCGGCTACTACAGAGTCGACAATACGAAAATACTCAGCATAAAACGCACGTCGACCAAACAAGTAACAGTCATCCACATGCATCATTTCTTCTATATTTACATTGCATTGTATGTTTTCTTATTGTGCAAATAAACCTTTCTCAAAGCATTCTCCTTTGTTAGTTAACATTTCTTGGTGCAAGCTACTTTTTCAGAACATTTTTAACAAATGACTCTTAAAAAGTGACGGGGACAAAATCGGCCATTTTGAAAAAGTGGTGGGGACATGTCCCCTGCAGCGTCCCCAGTGTAAATGACACCTATGCATTAAAAACATTGTTTGAATGTAGAATTATCTAGTATTTAGTGCTGCAACGATTCATTTTTTGTCCACTTTGGGCCAGAAGAACTCTAAAACAAGCTAAAAACACATACCTCATACATTGTCTTATAAGGTTGCTATAGCCAACATATTAGCAAACAATTTCCCATTACACATCCAGCAGACATAGAGCAATATGATCATCCCATTGGAGTTGTGTTTGTGTCCACCTGATGAATTTAAGTCCAATAGTCACGCTCCTTTTCAGCTCTGGTTTTGGTCTCCACCAACTCCTGAGAAACATGTCTGACTCTTCAGCTGCTTGATGTTTCACTTTCTTCACCAGCTAGTTGCTAACTTCGTCTGCCATTTGGTGCTGAGCAGGTGGCGACAGAGTTCTGGACAGAGTGGTGGAAAGTAACTAAGTGCATTTACTCAAGTTACTGTATTTAAGTACAAATTTTAGGTACCACTTCATGCTACTTTATACTTCTACTCCACTACATTTCAGAGGGAGGTATTGTACTTTTTACTCCATTACATTTATATAACAGCTAAAGTCACTAGTTACTTTTCAGATAAAGATTTTACATGAAAACATTTGATAAACTTTTTAAAAAACAACGCATGATTTAAGATTAAACCAGTGGATCCCAATCTTTTTGGCTCCTTGCACAAAGAATTAAGATGCATGTGAGTTGTTAGTTTAATTTAAATCCAAGTCCAAGTCCAAGGATATAAAATTATCTAATATTTCATAAAAAAGCAAAGATTAGAGAAAAGACCAAACAGTTTACATACATTTGTGTGACAGAATTTAGGTTTTTCTTTTTTCCTACCCCATTAATCATCTCACGACCCCTCAGATTTATCTTGTGACCCTTTAGAGGGGACATGACTCCCAGGTTGGGAACCACTGTGTATAAAGTTGTTACAGTGAAATTAGCTTCTTCTCGACCAACTAGGACAGTAAAATATAACAGTAACAGTGTAGAAATGTAATATATGATAATATATCAGTCACATGGGACATTTTCCTGCAGAACAAGCAGCCTACTATTAATTTTGTACATTTTGCTGTAAATACTTTTGTACTTTTACTCAAGTTGGATTTCAAATGCTGCAATTTTACTTGTAATGGAGTATTTTTACATTGTGGTATAGGTACTTTTACTTAAGTATAGGATCTGAGTACTTCTTCCACCACTGTTACAATTACTTAGAGGCTAAAAAGTTGCTGCCTGTCACTATGAGCATCACCGTTCACATCAATATATTATGCAGTATAATGATTAGTGGGGCTTTAGCATTACAGCATTGTTGTTTTCACTAACCTAATGACCAGAATGCTATATCCACTACTGGATTAGATGTTATTACACAAGCATTGAACCAAATACTAGGTCAAAGAGCCTTTGAGGGTCAAGCTGCAGCCTATTGTGCAGATTGTATTGAATAGCAGTAGGATTCAATGGGCAACCGCTTGCATACCATACATGTTTGAGCCAGGTGTCACTAGTAATGATGCTTTATACAGGCAGGTGAGTCTATCTTTAGCTACAAGTCAAGAAATATATTATTGCAGGATGGCATGATCATAGCAACAGCTTTAAAATTAACTTATAATCCGTTTATACTGGCTTACTGCAGTCTGTGTTATTATCCCACATAACGGACTGCTCCTCATAATGAGACATGGGACAATTTAAACAGGTCACACACACCAGAGGCTCAACGCTCATTGATCAAAACGGTTGTCATTCTTGTTTTGACCGAACTGCCCCCCAATAATCACATTGGTCGTTGGGGACGTCAGTGAAACCGTGTTCCTGCTGTAATAGGGCACTCGCTTATTCGAGGTTTATCTTCGGAAACGCCCCTGCCGAGCACAATCTCGACATCCCATTGGTCGAACCGTCATCCATCGACCGACGTACAAAAACATCGCACCAGGATTGGCTCAGTCGAATTTCAATCACATGGACAGCTCAAGCTGATTGGTCGGCGCGGCCGTCGTTCAACGCTCCATTGTCCGTGGATTGGTGCAGCAGAGCGGGCGGATTCCTCCATGGGCTCGGTCTTCAAGGCTCACGGAGAGCGAATGTCGTCATGAGCGGTGGGTAGGAATTAAAACATTGGTGTTTATATTACATTCTACTTCGTAAAACATTATATTTGCATTGAACAGAAAATCACTGGACGTTATGCGGTACGAATAAGTATGTTTTAGGAGGACTCGGGCAGTTTTGTGAACCAAAATAAGCAATGCACTTCCGGAAAAGGGCTGCCTTTTTCTGTAACGTTATCAAAGAGAGTTTGACTTGCTAGCTACGCGTCAGCTAGCCAAATATGCTAGTGTAAGCTATGTAGCTGGTCCTTTACTTGTTTTCCCCAAATCTGGCCGTGCTTTCCCCCCACCCATATATTCCACAATAAAATACAGAGTGTGGTGCAAGTAACGGTCCTATCTTGGGTTGTTTATTTGTAGAAACTGTGCTGCACACGGACCAAATCAGCTTAAGCTACCTGCTAGCCACTCCAGCCTGCCCCGGTTAAGTCAGTATTGCTAGCTAGCTAGCTAACGTTAGCTGGCTGTCCACAGCAAACCAAACCAACAGTATGTGTTTGATGGCGGCGCTATTTTGAGGCCGCACTGTTTTTTTTTTCTGTGTGTGCATTACTGGCAGGGCTTAAAGACACACTCGCAGAACTGGTGGTTGTAAAATTGCTGAAGCAGTGTTCATTGTTGTGAAGCTCTCTGCTTAGTTACTGCAGCAACTCTGTTATCATCGTACCGTCCACGTTGGTATATCAGAGATTAGTGGCTGAGCAGGCTGACATATCCCCGTGTGTGAAAGTTTTTTTGGTTTGACAGTGAAGTTTAGGCCCCATGATCCACAGCTGCATTTATAATACTTTCACTTAATGAGGCAGGCAGCCATAACAGAGGAAACAGTTCCTGTTTGGTCTGCTGATCAGCACAGTTTATTTTCTGTCAGGGTAATGTTCACTGTTGACAGACGAAGTGGCAGAATTACGCAGGTAATATTGTGGACAAGTGTTTTTTAAATTTTAGACAACTTCCTCATAACAAGCAACGTATCTTTTCATGTGTTGAATTATCTGTATTTGACTGTGGTTGTAATGAAGCCCCAGTTTGTGCCTTTCATGTATTACCGTTACATTGGGAGTCACAGAGCTAAGCAGCATATGTTTCTGAAAAAGAAATACATGAAAATCTATGATTAACCCAGGTGGTGCTCTAACCATCTGGATGGAAAAATCTGTCCAATGCATGATAAAAAAAAAAAAAAGATTTTAAACTTGATTTTAAACAGAGAGGGTAGCTGGAACTGACATGTTTGTACAGAGTGAACCAATATGTAAAAGTGTTATTATCAGTTATATTTATCTATATTGATGTTACTTTTGATTATTTTATATATTCATACAAAATAACACGTCCATATTTTTCCTGTGGTGTTCAAGACGAGCAAGGAGACATGTTATTTCCACTTAAATCTTTTTTTTTTAATTATCCTGCAGCAGACAATAGTTTTTCTTTCAGTCAAAAGGATTCTGGGAATACCTTCAGAACAGCCGAAAGTGTTGCTAAATTATGTTGTGTTTTTTTTCTTTCTGTTTTTTAAATTGCAAGGTATTTATCTTACAACAACAACAACAACTTCTCACCTCTGAGACTCAAATGTAATGTAAATACTTGACTTTAGAGGCACAAACTGCCCTACTTTAATGCTCATCAGTTCAATCATAAAATCAGCCTCTCTTGCAGTTAGAGTAGATCTGTGATGAATCATGCCTGTCCAGCTCTCTGTGGCTGTCATTTAGTTACGTGTCACCTGCTGTTTGATTTCAAGTGTTAACCAGCTGAAATGCCTTGAGCTCAACTGATGTACTCAAATACTATAAATATGAATATTTCAGTTTGTTTTACACGTTCATGAGTGATGACAGATGGCAAGTTTTACCTGAAAATACCCCCCAAGCATTACTGCTGCATAAAACCACAAATGACAACACTTTAGGGAGTTCACAACAGACACAGACGGCCTACCTTTGAATTTGTCTTTTGCAGATGAATTTATTTTAGGGTATATATTTTTAAAAACCTGTGATTGTATTTTGTGTACAAGCTGTATTATTGCAGCTGAGGCAATAATGACCAGTGGAATGGCTGTAAGTGTACCACTTTACCCGGAGCAATTCTGTTTGACAATAACAGCCTCAACCTATTTTGACCATTAGGCAGCATTGCCTGGTACTCAAGATTTTACGCTGCTCTTAAACTATTGGGCAGCCTGCCCTAATTGTACTTATGCTTAATGTCTTGACAGACATTAACAATACATTTTGTCTTTTCCTCACATAATGTTCTTGACTGCAATCCAATAGTGCATTTCTTTGCTTAGAGAGCATATGAATCATTGCCAATAGCTTGATATTTGTTTGTCAAAGATGATACCTTTCAAGGGCCAAACAGAACAGCTGTCATGGCCGGTCAGCTCACTTCATGAAAACCAGTTTACTGGATGTTTTATCACTTTACATGAGCATTTTGCGGAAGATCTGAATGCTGCACTTGTTTTGAAAATGTTTAAAATTACACAATTTGTGTGTCCTTAATTTTATAAAGTGAGATCATTATCTAGATTATCATTGCATTGACCAAATCCCATCAGAATAACAAAATAATTATTAGCTGGTTCACACAGTAGTACTTTATTTAATGTAATCAAAAAGATCAGAAGGTCCGTGTATCCAGTAGCTTTATTACGTTTCAAATACTAGAGACAGAAATGCTGTTTTAATCAGAAATAATGATATATACTGTAACAATACATATTTCAAGCAACTTTCAAGTGTCTGTATTGATTATCTTCTTGGAGTCTAATAAATAAATGACACTGAGAAAATGCATTTAAAAATATAAAAAGAACCTGCTAAACTTTGGAAAATAGTTTATTGGTTGAAATATTTTCTTAAAAGCTCTGGCATTCCTTAATGTTTTAAGAGATGTGAGTTATTACTCACTCCACGTGTGGTGGAGACGAATATGTCGGCGTGTAAATGTTTGCAAGTTAATTCACTAATAAGTGTAATTAATGACCTCATTTGTGTAATAAATGATGGTTAATAATCATACGGTTATTACAGTGAGACATTACAGAGCTTGTCTTTCTTAGATCTGTTTGTTTTGTAGGAATGTCCCGCGTCCATGTCCTTGAACAGCCTTAACACTGAAAATAGATGCTGCAGGCAGCCTGACTCTGACTCTGCTGTGTCTGTGTGTGTTTTCCAGAACAACAGGACAGTATGGCCACCACTGTTGCTGTCAGTCCCAGTGAATACCTTCAGCCCTCCACCGCTTCCACACAAGTGAGTAACAGCCAGGTGTCTTGACTGTCTGTCTGCACTCTGGTTGCACTGTTGCGCTCTCTTGACATCATTATCTCTGTTAACCCATGATGCGTTCATGTCGCTGCACACTGTAGGAACATATTTGTGTGCCAGGATCGTACTGAGCGACGGATTTCTCCCATTTGAAATGAATGAGCTTCTATGTGTCAAAGCATTTTACACATGAAGTGTGATCTGATGTTGTAAGGCAGCCTGATAACAAATGTACTCCTTTAACAGTTCAGTGTTATCATATCAATGTAAAATCAATATTATATACAGTTTTGACCTTTGAGAACAGTATGTGTAACAAAATAATCTAAGGTCAAAGGACCACTTAACAGCTTTTTGGAGCTTTCAACTGAATTTCTATCTTCAGTTTTGACTGAAGATGCAGTTGAGACTGAGGTCTGGGATTCAATATTGGAATATTGTATATGATTTAATTTATGTTGTGCTTCTTAAATGCAGACTTAAATTTAGATTTCTTGAGATTATTTTTGTTCTAAGAGAAATGAACAATAAATTCCTCTGGCTGCTTGGTCATTATATCCACTTAACAAATGAAGGCATAGCTGTTGGTTTATCTTCACTTGTTTATTTTAGCTTCTTATCTCTCGCTGTCTCACTTTATCTCTCTCTTAGTGCTTAACAGTTTCTGCTCTGCTGGGTTTAATGCAGACTGTGTGTGTGGTTTTCCCTGCAGGACACCCAGCCCTCTCCTCTGGCCCTCTTGGCTGCCACCTGTAGTAAAATCGGCCCTCCTGCTGCTCAGGCTCCTGTCACCTCTCTTCCAGCGCAGCCGCAGCCTCGCAGGCTCCTCCCGATAAAGCCGGCTCCAATCGCCCCCGCTCCGCCCAAAAACCTGGGTTTCCTGTCAGCAAAGGGCAATGTGATCCAGCTCCCTGCCGGCCTGGGCTCCACGGCCCCTGGCAGTCCCATAGTGCTCACCATCCAGCAGAGCCCGGCCCGCACTAACACCTCGGCCCCCGCCAACATCCAGTACCAGATGGTGCCGCAGATTCAGGGCGCCCAGACTATCCAGGTGATGCCACAGGGAGGTCAGATCCAGCTCATACCGGGCACCAACCAGGCCATCATCACCACTCCCATGACCGTACCGGCCCCTGCGGCCGCCACCACTCCGGTCACGCCGCAGAAGACTGTAGCCATCAAGCCCTCCCCCAAGTTACGCAAGCAAAACAACTCTGCTGCAAACATGATGCAGCTGCCCAGCGAGCTCACGCTGCCGCTCAGCACGGCGACCGGCATCATCTCAAATCATACTCAAATCATCACAGAGACGGCAGCTGTCCCTCCCACTCCAGGAAAGGGACGGCGAGGGAGGAAGAAGAAAGTAGTTCTGGCTGCTCATCCTCCGCCTCTTCCTCCTGTACAGGCTGCCTCCCCACCCCCAGAGCAGATGGAGACCATCCTGATAGAGGCTGGCGACAACATCATTCAGGTATGTGGCAGAAAAGCACTAAAAGCAACAGGATGCACACTTTTTGTTATATTCCACTGGCCCATACTGCACTGCAAGTATTAACATGTTTCTGGAGTTGTAGTGACAGCTGACTGTTTCTGGGCAAGATACAGTAGTTCACTTGTATGGTTATGCAAACACAAGGTTCATTCTTGACCTTGGGAACACATACAGTATCTGTGATAAAGGTTCATGTACTAGCAAGAGAATGTGAATTCAGCCAACAGTTAAATGTTGATGGAGCTGATCCACTCTATCTTGACTGACAAGTCTGTGAGATTTAGTTGAAAGCGCAGCAAAAAGCAGTAAGTGAAGCCTATTTTCTGTTTATTACAGATAGTGAACAGCTTGTTTTGTAGCACAAAGTTATTGAATGTACAACAATATAAAATAGGTAAAAGCAGTTAATCATCACAAAGTGAATCACTTTTGGCTTAATAAATCACTTTTATTAAGCTAAAACCTTTTATAATTAATAGATGATCATACATACCAAACTTAATCAGTATTTAATTGTTGGCTGTCAACCTGAGTGAAGTCGCCATAAAGCGTGATCTATCCTGTGTTATCACGGAGTTAACTGAATTATATTAACAATGGATAAATTAATAGCAGGTGTTACTTGTAATAACGATCCCACAGAAAATTATTAGCCGACTCTGCAGTTTGTCTCAGCGCTACAGCACGTTTTAATCTTTCAGATCATTGTTTTTGTTTTACCACTGCAACTTTGCTGTTTTGGTTCACTCTCACTCTGTATGCTACCTGCCAAGTACCAAACAGCAAAGTCAACATAGTGGAGCATTTAGCAGATAAAGAGCTGGATATTTTCCTCAGGAGTTCGTCCAAAGCAAAACAGAGTAAAAGTAGAGTTAGGGGAGTGTCTGATGGATGTGCAAATAAGCCTCTGTTCACCATGTTATCAACATTATATGGTGTTAATATGTCCTTAATGTCAGCATTGTATTTACAGATTGTTCTGCTGCCCCCAAGTGGCCAAAAGATGCAGGTTTAATGAAACGTGAGCTTACTAGTGAGAGAGATGGTCCAATAACTGAACTGTTACAGCAGCAGCCTTGAGCCCAACACACTGAATCGTTCCCTCTCATTTATGGTCACACCACTCCAGATGTGAGCGTTGGCTGAAAGCCTCACACCTGAACATCACAGGTTAACCTCTCCTGTCTCGGTACTTGCAGGCAGGTAACAACCTCCTGATCGTGCAGAGTCCCGGGCAGCCGGCTATGGTGCAGCAGGTCCAGCTGGTCCAGTCCAAACCGGAGTCTCAGGTGGTTCAAATCCCCCAGCAGGCCTTAAAGGTGGTGCAGGCCGCCTCCGCCACGTTGCCGCCCGTCCCACAGAGACAGTCAGTCCCTTCGAGCTTGCAGGTCACTCAAACAGAGCCAACACCAACACAGGTATCCATTCAGACATACTGTCATGAATTTATCAACCCTGACTTCTGATAGGCTGACTGCCATTCAAAGCTGTTGTAAATACTAGTAAAAGGACAGCAGACTACATGTATACTGACTTATTTTCTGTGATTTCCATGAAATTCTTAGTTTTGCTGTAGCTATTTCTGTTTCTGTTTAAGCCTTCCTATTAAGTTTCCAATTTTACTTTCCATTTTCAAGTAGCAAGATTTTAAATTCATTTGCTTTGCTTTTTTGTCAGCATTTAATTATGGCCTAAATATACCCAAAACTAGAGCAAAAAATATTTATTTTGCATTTTCTCCCCATAGGACAACATGTAGTGATGTAAAACTTTATGGGATGCAGGAAATGAGCACAAAACCAAATCAGTTTGAATAAAACTTCAGACACCTGTTTGGTATTTTCTTCCCTCAGATCCTCTTCAAAACTGCATCGGGTGAGTGGCAGTCTGTTCAGCTCCAGGACTCGATCTCCACGACAACGACCCCCATCACTTCGGTCGCCACGACCACCACCTCGCCACCGGCCGGCACCAAGAGGACGCTGGCGGGGGGGCGAAAGGAACGGACTCTAGCGAAAATAGCTCCGGCGGGGGGAATGATAGCGTTGAATACGTCGCAGCTCTCGTCAGCAGCTCAGGCAGTGCAGACGATCAGCATCAACGGGGTCCAAGTTCAGGGAGTTCCTGTCACCATCACCAACGCAGGGGGTGAGTTGATGTGGGCTTGTTTGTGTTTCCAAGTTTTCTGTTGGTTGTTTATCACAGGAGAGAATGTCAATCTAAAACTTAAATTAGTTCGTTTTTAATTCACATTTTTTAGAAATTAAATTGAACAACACATTTTCAACACATCGGAATACAATAAAGCATAATATTCAGTTATTGCCCACCATGAACATTAGAGGAACATTAGAGGATTCAATATATTTTGAGTCTTCTTATTTAAGTGAAAAAATTAAGTCAACAGTTTGAAAAATGAAAAAAACACGCAACAACAGACTCTTAATCAACTCCAGATAAATACGGCCTCTGTTTAGAACATATTTACTTTCATGTGTCAGCATTATGTTAATGTTACCATTAATCATTAATTAATGAATTAACTTTGACTCATGGCAGTCAGCTGGTAGTCTAATTAGATAGTACAGGAACTTGGCGGCCCTGGTAGGAGCCCTGCTGTGTCTCTTACAGTGTCTCTGTCTGTGTTTGTCAGGCCAGCAGCATCTAACGGTGCAGGCGATGCAGGGTGGAGGACTCCAGCTGGCAACAACGCAGGGTCAGCCGGCCATCCAGGTAGACCAGACCCTCACCCTGGAGCTGCCCGGCCAGCCAGGAGAAAAGAAGCGACGTATGGCCTGCACCTGCCCCAACTGTAAAGATGCAGACAAGAGGTGAGTGTGTCGAGAGGCGGACAAATACCTGCCAATATTACATTTTTACTCACTCATTCTATGAAGAGAGAATTGTTAGGCTGTAAGAGTGTATTACCAACTGGAAATGGGTACCATGGACAGATTTTAAATTCATTGCAGAAATTTAAATTTATTTACCAGCTCTTAAACATTTTGTGGACTTTGTGTAATAAATAAAATCCTATTTCTTTAAGCAAATAGTGTCAGATACTGAGATTTCTTCTTCAGATGTCATAGTTATCTGCTGTTACCGTTGACAGAAGAAACTGTGAATACAAATCTAGCTGTTACTTTTGAGTGCTCAGCTCTACCATGAAAACTGTATATCTCAGTGTGTGTGTGTGTGTGTACACTCTGCAGGCCCGGGGAGGTGGGGAAGAGGAAGCACATCTGTCACGTCCCCGGCTGCGAGAAGACGTTCAGGAAAACGTCGCTGCTCAGAGCTCACGTCCGGCTGCACACTGGAGAAAGGCCCTTCGTCTGCAACTGGGTTTTCTGCGGGAAACGTTTCACGCGCAGCGACGAGCTGCAGCGGCACGCCAGGACGCACACAGGTCTGTCTGCTGGAGACACTGAAACACACACACACACACAGACATGCATCTTGTAGATCATTCCACTCGACCTAAAACAAACATGGGTACTTGATGAATAAGACTGGGTGAAGTAAAGGCTCGAAATTGTGGAACCAACAGGAAATGATGATTTGAAACAATGAAATCCAAACTGAAAGAACAAAAGAGAAAACTCAAACATCTGAGCTGAATATAGAAACTGAAAGAATAGAATTCAGTTCTTCACTTTGACGTCCTCTGCAAGTATAATGATAATAATATTGATTTATTGCCCAGCACTAAATAATAGCTTTAATAAATATTTTTAGTTTTTGCAAGCAAATGATGTTGCGTTGCCCCAGGCCTGTTTGTATTTGACTTTAAAAACATCACCCCGTCACTTTGTTTTTGTTTCCTCCACAGGAGACAAGCGCTTCGAGTGCAGCCAGTGTCAGAAACGCTTCATGAGGAGTGACCACCTGACGAAGCATTACAAGACTCACATAAACACCAAGAACCTGTGAGCTGCCTGTATTCTGAGTGTATACGCAGACAAAACTCTCTTAAACTAAAGACTGTATTAGAGGAAGGAGGGGCAGAGGAGACGATACCAAGGGAGTGTCTGTGACTTATCCCATTATGGGGAATGCTCCAAAAAAAGTCCCTATTTCCCCTCTTACTCCTCTAGGACAATGTAGCGTGGTGTACAAAGAAATCCTTCCTGGTGGACTTCAAACTGACCCAGCAAATTTATTAATAATAGTTTTGTTTTTTTCTCTGGTCTGAGCGGAGATGGCGATGCTTAACTCTGCTTGCTTATTTATGAACTTCTCTGCGGGAAGAACGTACACAGAATTACTCAGACACCAAAAACCAAGACCACAGGACTCCAGTCACAGTTTCCCTCTCTTTTGTTTTGTTTTTCTTCCCCTAAATCCTGCTTGTTTTTTAAATTTGTTTGTTGTGGAACATTGGGAGCTCCCAGAAATTGGCTATCAAACACTAAAAAAGAAAGAAAATTCAACACCATGTTTTGTAAATTTAACAGAAATGTGTTTTACCTCAGTGGAATGGTAATTTTGCTTTTAGCTATTTGTGTTTCAGCAGGAGTCTCTGCTGATTTTAAACCTGTCTACCCCAAAAAAAGTTGGGGACCATTACATAAAAACTCCCCTTACAAAAGACTTTTGAAAACCTTTAGAAGTTTACATCGGCTATTTTTAAAGTGTGTATGTGCATACTATTATATGTAATATTAATAATGATAATAAACTATTTATAACATTGTTCCATACAATAGTTACAAATTGATTTACAAAGTAGGTAGGTAGAAAAAGCTGACAAAAAAAGGAAACAGACAAAATGAGACTTGATGAGACAAAGTTAAAAACAGGAGGCATAAAATGTTACAGCAGAAATACGAAGAGGCTGTAAAAACAACATTTATCACATGCACAAGTTTGCTTTGACGGTACTGGTCAGGCTGGCCTGAGCTCTTCCAGCAGAGCGATTTAAGAACTGACATCTCTGATGGCAAAGTTTGAGATGCAGTCACTTAGCCGCCAAGACCTCAGAACAAAAGAGCAGCACTTCAGGCTGAGCTCAGGCCTGGCAGAGGTTTATTATGCAGTTCAGGGCCTGAAGTCACTGTGCCTTAAAGGTTGTCATTAAAATCAATTTCCAAACAAACAGGGAAAAAGTGAAGAGTTGGAAAATATACATACAGTGATCTAAATGCAATAAGAGGAAGGCTTGGACAAATTTTAAGGTTGGTAAAAGTTACAAAAGACATTTTCTTGGAAATACAGTTTGCTTAAACTGAGAGAAGCAAGGCTGAACATCTTTGATAATTTTGATTGTCACTGTCAAACTTGGTGAAGCTTAGTAAGGTTTCAAATATTGTTTCGTGTGTGGTTGATGGAGTTTTCGGGGACAGGGGAGGCATTATCGAGACAGTTTTTATCAACATTAAGGAAAAGTGGACATTCTGAAAGGCCATCAATGAGGCTTTTGAAGGGGCTCGAGTCTCCAATTTTTAGTGGTACATCAAATGCTCATATTGTCAAAATAACTATAATGATTAGGCGTAATGTCACAAAGTAAAAAAAAAATATATTTGGAGAATAATGGAGGACCCAGGATTGATCCTTGTGGGACACCAGGTATAAGAGCATTTAAGTTTGACCAGTTCTATCAAATTTTCTAAGTGATAAAGCAGTATGTTGTGATCATATCAGCCTTTGATATGAATATATGACCCATTCATGACATCTCAGATGACTGGAGGACTCTACTGCATGAAATGTTCATTACAGATGTTTAGGAAACACCTATAAGGAACGTAAAAATCAGAAATGGGAGTTTACGGACAGTTCTAAGTAGATCCTCGGTTGAGGTTAGACACTTAAGTCTCTTTTATGAATAAGTCATGTTTCATAGATGAAACGTTCGTGGCAGACTGTACCAATACCCTGTTCAAGCAGTTTGGTCTGGATGACAATGATTTCACATACGAATCTATGTATACTACCTAAAATGTAGTGCAAAAACTTTCAACTTTCTGGAGAATGTCTTCATTTCCTGTGTTGTCGAGGGTGATTGGGCTGAGGTGATAACCAAGTCCAAGAGTTTTTTTTTTTAAGTTTGAGAAGTAAGGTCAAAGAGGTCTCTTGAGTCTCCAGGTGCTCCAGGATTTAATTAGTGAAAAGTTAGTGATAAGAGGAGTGGATCACCCAGGTGATAAACCCGCTCACACCAGGTTGCTACGTGGTTGGTTATCCATCTTGGATACCACAACAGGTACGCTTACGTCTAGGGCTGGGTATCGGACTTCAATACCTTTTTGGTGCTGACCAGTACTGAAATGTGTCCTTGCACTGAGCACTGAGAATCGAAGCTGTCAAGTACTGGGAGTTGGCATCGAATGTTGGGCCAGATTCATACTTTAATTCTTTTATCACATAGTTCCTAATGTTTAGATTTTCTAGTTGTAAAGTTCTTGAATGGCTGCGTATGTTTAGATAACATTTAACTAACATCAACATAACAACTTCTCCTTTTTTTAACCGAAATCTTTTTTTTTTTACCTGAAAGATTTGACTTTTCATTATTGCGTATATTGGAGAAAAACATGTTTATACTTCTCAAAGTAAGGTATCAAAAAAACAAACGATACCCAGCCCTACTTACACTGTGTGTACTGATAAATAAGAACAACTAAATTCCAGGGTAACTCTGCTATTCTGCTTTACTTACGGTATAATTTTGATTTGATGATTTGTAGCCTATGCATTGCTGTATATATATATATGATCAGATTTCCAGTTATTTGGCCTGACTTGACAATCACGTCTGGAGATGAAAAAACAACAAACCTTTCTCAGGCCTTCGATCAGTTACTTTGTACATGATTTTTTCCAGCTATGTGATAGCTTTAATTCTGAATTAACACTTGAGAAGTTTTTGTTGATATACAGATGACCAGCATTAGGCCTACTGTACAGTATTCACACAAGTTACTTTCGCTTTACAGAAAACATACTGTTGCTCATATCGTTTTTTGATATAATGAAGATGTACTGACCTTTCGCCAACAGGTCATCAGTCAGTTTGAAGTCTGAACTTGTATGGGAGTTCCTTTCACTTAAGAAATACACCGACTTATTGTCAAATAAGCTTTTTGGTCAAATTAGCGCTGTGCCATCAGACAGCAGGTAGTGACTTCACCTCTGTGTTGAGTTTTCACTGTGGCGTGTTTTAATACTGTGACATACATGTTTAAAGGATGGTGCTGCCTTGCTAAATACCTTATCCCAACAACAACTTCTTCTCTGTACACAACAGAGAAATTTGACCAAAAAGCTAAAGTCGGATTTATTTTTAAAGCACTTTGAACCAGTTTTCCTCAAAGTGCTTCACAGTTGCGACAGATAACGTAAAGCTTAGGTGGCCAATATTTGGTGTATTTTTTCAAGAATGTGTCGGAAGACATGCGATGCCATTGGGATGGATAGACAGAGCCTGCTCATATTTATGTTTGTATTTCACGTCTGAATTATGTAAATACAGTGTGTGTCTGGTAGACACAGTAAATGTAGGATATTAGAAAACAAAAGTTAAGCTTCCTAGTGTTGTGGTTGGCACAGCCAGCTCTGAAGGAAATGGACTTTGTACAGCGTGTAAGGAATAAAATATAATGTGACATTGTATAGCTTCATTCCTGCTTTGTATAAGACTTCTAGATCTTTTTTCTATTGAATTAAAGATGCCTTAGACAGCTGCACCCAGTATTTAAAGATGTTTTTTTTCTGTCTAATTCCAGGTAACAACATTTGTAAAAATTCCTTTTTCTGTTTTTAACTTATGTTACATGCCAATGTAATGTGCACTGATTTAAAATCCCAGGTTCCAAAATCTGTAAATTTTAATCTTGATTGTAATTAAATATAATAAGATTTTCCAAATTAAGACATTTCTATTGCTTGGTTTCTGTGAATTAAATGCTTCTCCTTCTCCAAGCCTACATGTCATATAATGTTCTGCAGCCAATTCTTGTGTTTATCAGGAGAACCCAGAGAACCAGCAATTCATTTTATAACTTGTATAAAGGTGCTAAAACATAAGGTTTGCTCCTTTTCTACAGTCACCCCCTCAACAAAGAACTCAAACTGCTCGCTGCCTCTTTTATTTTTTTTAAAACACTTTTAGTAATTAAGTAATTTAGTCCTTAATCTGTGCTTTTTGTAAAAGTAGGGTTAGAACAATAAAGTTCTGGATTTATTTCCATCATTGTCCCTGCTGTTTAAACAGTCCACCAGCCTTCATCAAGACAGAGACAGGCATTCAGTGTCTGACATTAAGATAAATTAGAAAATAATAAAGCTAAAGAACTATAAAATGTGATCATATGGACAGAAAGTAAGTAGACAAGTTAAAAAGTACTGATACCCAAAAAATAAATCACATCATAAAAGACAACAGTTGTATGACATAGTTCAACAAGCAAATATCAATGAAGTAAAGCATAAACAACCTATTAAGATCCAACTAAATATTACAAGCATACCTTCTGTATGTATATATATATATATGTATTCTGTATATTTTAATGTAGAGTCTTCAAGATATTCAAGGTGAGGAAAACAATTTTCACACCATTTTGGGATAAATGTTGACACTGTTCAAACAAAGAAACATAGCTTCTGTTCTTCAATACAGCAACATTAAGATTTTTAATGTAACAAGGTGGCAATAATGTAATACTAGCTAAATTCCATAAACACAAGTGCCAATTTGAAATGTTAATCCAAACGTTTCAGATGTTAATGTTGAAAATTACTTTAAATTAAATTATATATTTCATTGAATATTACTTGAAATAAAAAAAGTACTTCCTAAAAACTGAAATGTAAGAGCTAGTTGTATCTTTATTGTGTAAGTGCTTAGATTTTATTCATAAACATATTTCTGCATGAGACATTTATTTTGAAAAGCTTGTTGCTTGCGTCATCAGGAATCGACATAAGTATGTCCTGCTAGCTAGATGGAAGCCGGTAATATTTGAAGGTTGCTTATTTTAATTGTATTGCATTAGTTGTGTTGTTGAGTTTATTTAGCTCTGGTCTATCTCGTTAGTGTTTTATTTACATAATATTTGTGTTAGCATGGCTGTTTAAACAAGCCAAACAGGTTGGTATTTTGTTAGCTAAGCTAGTTAGCTAGCCTCATTTGTTTACATTAGTATATCCAGCTGGTTACTTTCAGTCAGGAAACACCCTGATCTCTGCGTCTGTCGTTTTAACAGGTTTTCTTTTTTCTGCTACATTAGTGGGTAAAGGTCAGTGCTGAAACACATTGATGATGGGAAATGACCAACAATTGTAAGTGACTACCTGAAGTATGTTAAGTTTGTTGTCCAAGTTTGTCTTCTTCTTGAAAAGTGTTAAATGTTGATGGTCTCTTGTATTTGTAAGCCATCCATTTTGGCTAGCTGGACTACTTTACAGGAACTGTATCAGGCAAAATGAATTTAAATCTTTTGAACAGGAAAAACACAAAGTTGCCAAAGTCCAAAGAAGAGTATTGAAGACATCAGCCAGATGCTGTATATCCCCTACATAAGAAGCCAGAGGATTTTATCATAGGTCTAACTAAAAAAGATGTAGTCAACACTTTTATTTTCTCAGTGCAAAAATCCTTGTCATAGTGTTTACTTCAGTATAACAACTGATGTTTTAAAGCACCTTTAACTGCTTACATAAATGAGAAAGTTTGAGAATGGACTGAGCAGGGCTGGGTTTTAGAGTTTTAGCAATGCTTTGCAAATTGAACTAAATATGCCAAGTTTTTCAAATCATCAGTGTTTAATGTTGTCTTAGCGCAGTCAGCCATACAAGAACATAAGATCAGAAACTCAAAGAATAAGTAAACAAGACATGAACCTGACCTGACTTTAGTGCAAGCGTACAGTGCTTGACAGTTTTCAACATAAGGACACATTTTGGTCGATACTCTAAAACTATTGTGGTTCAATACTCCCCAGGCTTGAGACTTTTACATGGTGCTTTAGTATCCCAACTTTTTATCTGCACTGTAACTCACATGATGGGCTCTAAGGCAGACACACACCTCAGGAAGACCTGTTTTTGTGATACTGGCTAAAGGAATAACTAGCATCTGTGTTATCTCTCTGTGGCCCTCTTGTCCCTTACAGGTAGTAATTTGGACTGTTTTTTGCTCTTCAGATATTTTCTAGAATGACGGCAGTCAAATAGGAGGAGGGATGAGGGACTTTGGGCCAGCAGAGCTGGTTGCAGGCCTCTGTCATACAGACCAGCAGAATCCTTTCCCTGTGTGGCAGAATGGAAACATCAGCCCCTGTTTTAATCAACTCGTCCTCGGAGCCTTGCCTCATGCGGGGATGGCCATTTTCAGTGCCTGCTACCTCGGCATGACAAGGTAGGTCATACCTATCAGCAAAATGTAGATTTTACTCTGATATCACTCACACTTGGTCTGTACAGATGGTTTATTCATGCATTAGAAAGGAATACTAATAATATAAGTATTTCATAAAGTGTAATAACATTCACATTTGCATTTTGTTAACATCAGTGAAATGACCACAGAGTCGAAGTTTTGTGTTAAAATATACTTTATCTATGTCTCATCTGAACACCTGAATACATCAGGTCTCACAGTACTGATCATTATTTTGTGATGTTGTAAATATTAGAGAACAAATGTGGAGCCTTTTCACAACAGCTGTGGAAAAACATGGTTCTGAATGGGAACTGGTTCTAAGTTAGTAACAAATCTGGAGTATTTTAAGGTTGGTTCTTCTATCGGTACTGAAGAACAAGCAATGTTCTAATGTCTTTTGTGTCCTATACATGCTTGTCATTAATATCCAGTTAATTAGCCCTTAAATTTTAAAAATAAACTAAGGTTAATAAGTTAGCCTTTATTGTGCCCTTCACATTTTAGCATTTGCAAATCTGTTATTGTATCGGTATTGGCCACAAAAATATAAAGTAATTGGTAATTGTTATTGGTCCTGACATTTCATATCGGTGCATCTCTAGTGTTTTCTTGTATCTTCAGTAATAATGTTTCTGTTTTATGTTTAGATGCAGCCTCCTGCAGACGTCGCCTCCTTGTGGTTGGACTCTCAGGTTGGTGTCGGCCCTGCTGGCTGCGCTGCTCTTCACTGCAGACGTCATCCTGGTGAGCCTCCTCCAGCAGGCGGACATGTACCTGGACGTCCTAGCTGACAGCTGTGCCATCCTGGCCTGGCTGGTCCACTTCAGTGCCATAACAGTGCTCCAGAGGACTGCTTTCAGGAGAACCAGAGGCCCTCCACTGCTGCTTCTGCTGGTTCTTCTGTCTGTCCCAAACCTGGTCATCACTTTGATGATTTACTGTGACAGTCAGGAATATTTGAACCTCACAGGACCTCTTGAACTGGCACGTTTTGTGCTTGCCTCAGCCCGAACGCTCCCCCTTCTGGTTTATCTTCTGGCATTTGCATTTCCCTGCATAAGTGATGCTGGCTATACTTTGTATATCAACGCTGTGGATGGATCCCCACTCATCCCAGAGAGCGCCCAGCCGGATACAGGTGAGATGGTGGCCGAGGACGGGAGCGGCTGCTTCTCTCGGCTTTTCTACCTTTGGTTGACCCCTCTCCTCAGACGAGGGCAGCGAGGGGAATTGGAAAGACCAGCTGATGTTTATCACCTCCCTCGGAAACTTCGGACTAGTGTGGTTTGTCGATACTTCCACCAGTGCTGGGAAGCCTGCCGACGAGGGGCAGCAGTCAGTAACGGGCATGATCAGTGGCCCAGGCCGGTCAGCAGAAACCTCCTGAGTGGCAGCTGGAGTTCACACTACCAGGAGGAACCGCTGGAGCTGGAGGGTGATGTAGGACTGCTGAGGGTGCTGCACAAGGCGTTTGGGTTGTGGTACTACGTCCTCGGTGTGCTCAAGGTGGTGGTCAACATGCTGAGCTTTGCAGGTCCCCTGCTTCTCAGCAGTCTGGTGAACTTCATGGAGGAAGAGGGAGCTCCAGTCAGCACGGGTGCCTGGTGCGCTCTGGGGCTCTTTGCCTCCACTCTTCTCTCCTCCGTCCTGCGAAACATCTTCGTCTTCGAGGTCTCCAAGGTGGCGCTGTCAGCACGCGCCGCTCTCGTGTCGGCCATCTACGGCAAAGCCCTGCAGGTCAGCGGCAGCAGCCTGGCCGGCTTCACTCTGGGGGAGGTGGTGAACTTAATGAGCACGGACACCGACCGAGTGGTCAACTTCTTCAACAGTTTCCATGAGCTGTGGAGCATGCCCTTCCAGTTTATTATCACCCTCTACTTGCTGTACCTGCAGGTGGGTGTGGCCTTCCTCGGAGGGCTGGGGGTGGCGATGCTGCTGCTGCCTCTCAACAAGTTCCTCGCCTCCCGTATCCTTAGCAACAACAAACACATGCTCAGGTACAAGGACAGCCGTGTCAAGGTGAGAACTGTGAAGATTGTTTCTTCTACAAATTCTTGCATTTTTATGTATTTTTGACTTTAACTCAAGCTTAAAATAGTTTTAATTTGTTTGTTTATTTATAGTTAATTACATTCATTTCCAGTGAAATTAACTTTGATCTTAAATTTGGTGGTTGGATGCCAGCCAGGGACCTTTTGTTGCATATTATACCGGCTCTTTCTCTCCTTGTTTCCTGTCGTCTGTCTACTGTTGAATTAAAAATGCCAAAGAAATACCTAAAATTAACACATTTTGAGGGATCCTTTCCAAAAAGGCTTACATGAAGTGTCAAAAAGGGAATGTCAGCCTATATATCATTATCAGATTTTTAAAAACTCAGCCTCAGAAATCCAGAATCGGTTGGGCCCAAATCCATATATATATTATCAGGTTTTTCTTAAAGTAGTATAATTGAATAAGAATTTGATGTGTCCCTACTAAAAATCAGATCTAGCTTTAAGTTTGTGACGTTTCTCTCCCAGTTGATGACAGAGATCCTCTTCGGCATTCGCGTCATCAAGTTCTACAATTGGGAGCCTCATTTTACTCAGAAGGTCGCCGACTGTCGTAAACAAGAGCTGTCTCACCTCAAGGCCCTCAAGTACCTGGACGCCATGTGTGTTTACACCTGGGCTGCTCTGCCCGTGGTCATCTCCATCCTCACCTTCGTCACGTACGTGCTGCTGGGACACCAGCTGACGGCAGCCAAGGTGGGGAAGCTTTTTCAGATGTTTTGAAATTTAACTGTGTCGATGCAAACAGTGAGCTGGGAGGAAATGTGGAGATTCTGGGGAGTGTGTTGTTCATAACAGCAGTAGTTTTAAGGCTTCAAGTCTTGCAGCACACAAAGTCTCTAAGAAATGATTCTTTCTTCTGACGTGAGATAAGCGAACAGTGCATTTGATATGCAGCTTCTGCAAGAGTGAATTCGTTTTTTATTTTTATGAAAACTACATTTTCTTCAGTAATAATCTGTACCGTTCTCATGTAAACAAATGTCAGTTTTTTGCGATCTACCCCTGGTTGATTTAACCCAATAATGACTCAGCCTATTTAAAGTTTGTGAAAGCTTTTACACACTTTGTGTGGTAGGTCTTTTCCATTAAAGGTCGTCTGACTCACAGGTAGCAGCAGCAACAGTTTCCTTTGAATAAACACAAGAACTTATTATTGTTATTATGAGCGGTGACGGACACCGTGACCACCTACGAAAAACTTCATCACAATGAGCAATTTGCAAAATAAAATTAAGGTTTATCTCTTTGCTCAGATACATTTTTTTTATTTATTATACCTTATATTTTCATTTTAGCAAGGATGCATGTCTCTGATCATATAGATTTTTACAGGATCAATAATTTCCCCTCTCTGGTTAAAGGTGTTAAATCACATGTTCTGTAGTGTTTGGTTGGAATTGAAACATGGTGTGTGGTCACCTGTCCTCTCTCATAACGCTGACATGAAAACGCACAAACATCAGGTTTTGTTGTACCTGCAGGTACTCGGTGAATGAATTGAACTGTTTTTTGTTATATATATTTTTGTAGTGCAGGCTGTAGTGTGTTTGGTGACTCAGGAGTCAATGTCCTCCCCTGCAGGTGTTCACCACACTGGCTCTGGTGGGGATGTTGATCGTCCCCCTCAACGCTTTCCCCTGGGTGCTCAACGGCATCCTGGAGGCCAAAGTGTCTCTGGAGCGAATCCAGCGCTTCTTCAAACTGACCAACCAGGACCTGCAGGCGTACTACGCCCTGGGTAGGCTGCTGCAGTGAAGTTTGTGTGTAGGTGGATGTGTTTTTGTGTTCAGTCACTGACCCAAAAAACAGGTCATAGTATTTATTTGGTCCCATTTGGTCTGAAAGAGCAGGTTTTCTGAATGTTTAAAACACAAATCACTGCAGGCATAAAACAATTTGATGCAAACATGATGTTCCACAGCATGTTCTGCTCTTATTGTTTACAACTTGAAATCATTTATGGATCACCATAACCAGAACTGTTGCGTTAAATTATATTATTTTAAAGGCTTATTAAGTTATGCTCCCTAAAAACAAAATCTAAAAGTTGGAAACCTCAGCAAGTGCACAGTTGATCACTGAATCCTGCTTATTTTCTTGTACAACACAGTAAAAATTAAACTTAGTGGCCTTTCAAAAGTTATTATTATACTGTATATCATTATATATAATAGTATACTGTATATTTCCATTGTGCTGAAACAAACCACATCTGTCCCAGTGTCCCCTGAAGACAGTCAGACATCGGTCCTGTTGAGCCAGGGGACATTTTCCTGGCAGGGGCCCGACGGTCCCAACCTGAACAAAGAGGGAGAAACTGAAACTGGTGCTGCTAAAGGGAGTCTGCTGCTGCACAGTCTCAATCTACACACAACCAAGGTACAAGCCGTCTGTTAACACGTGTCGTATATGTTAATTACTTTGCTGCCTTCATGCTCTCTGCTCTTTAGAAGTCCTGCAGAAGTGGTTCAACACGCCAGCTAAACCGGTGCAGAGGAGTGAATTTAGGAGTCTAATTTCAATCAAGTTTACTCTAAAACCAGAAAGAATCAAAACTACAAATGTGCTCAGACAACACTGACACAAAACAATCCCACAGAAAGTCCTGCATACTCATTTTTGAATCTTGTCCTTCAGTCACATAAGAACAATATTAATAAAACACAGTGAAATTATAATTTTTTTTAAACTGGATTTTATTGGTTTTTCACGGAAACAAGATTTCTACATTTTGTCATCATATCAAAAACACACAGTTAGAAATGAAGAAAATAAAATAAGAATAAAAATAAAAAAGTACAATAATAATAATAAAAAATAAATAAAATAGTGCCATCCATACATTCTCAACAGAGAAATCCCCCCTTTACATACTGAAGCTTTTGTCCTGCATACAGACACATTATTGATTAGTATATAATATATATAATAGTCACTTCAACTTTAACATTTTACAATAGTACCCAGTGATATATGAAGTAAAATTTAAGTTGAGTTAAAACATTTAAACAAAGCAGTTTTTAAGCAACAAGTTAGAAGAGAAAGACACTTTCAGTAAAGGACCTCTCATTACCCTTCAGAACGAATATTAAACCTTGTATTTTCTTTCCCAGAATACTTTTAAAGCGACTTAACTGAGCTGCCGTTGTTTTGAACTGACTTAAACATTCGTACACTTCATGTTGTTGTACACAGACATGACAATGAAAGATCTCCAGTACTAAAACAACATTTTTGATCAAGCGACTGATGAATGAAAGCTTGAATCTAAAAAGTTCAGCGGTGGTGTGTCTTTTAAAGATCCTCTCCAGACGTGTTTTAACATGTATATAAATTGCTCTGCTTTGAATAATAATTTGTATCTGATAATGTTCTTTTCACAAAAAAAGTGAAATATTTAAGCCAGATTAAATGATTAGACATCTGAATTAAATAATAAGAAGATTAATAAGATCATTTTTTCCCATCTGAAATAGTTTTTACTTTTTAACGTTGCATCTTGCCGTCAGTGTGTGGCAGGTAAGAGCAGTAACAGTGCTGACTTCTGTCTGGTTCAGGGCTCTCTGGTCGTTGTGGTGGGGAAGGTCGGCTGTGGGAAGAGTTCCTTACTGGCTGCTCTCACTGGGGAGCTCACCAGGTATACCGCCTCTGACACTTTACTTAAAATATTCAGATTGAGGTTGCTATGAATTTAATTCATTAGGTTTGCTTGCATCATATCCTACCAGAGAAAGTAAGGGAACTTCAACAGTTGTTTCGTCATACAACTTTACAACTTAATTTATAGGAATGTACTTGAATGTTTTGTACACATTCGCTACATTAGATGATACTTTTCATCCCAGCTGTAGTGGGAACTCGACTTTTAGGTCTTAGAACATAAGAAATGATCAGAAACGTCAGGATTTGCTGCATCTATCCCTGTTCCCTTGTCCTCATAAAACACACGATCAGATGATGATGATGATGATGATGATGATAAAAGAACTGGGTATTAGGAGGCTCACCAGTCTTCCTCCTCCCTGTCTGTGCAGGCTGAGGGGAGTGGTGTACGTTGCAGACAGAGAGGCCGGCTTCGGCCTGGCGTCTCAGGAGCCGTGGATCCAGCATGCATCAGTACGGGACAACATCCTGTTCGGCAAAGACTACGATCCCGCCTTCTACCAGGCTGTGATCGAGGCCTGTGCTCTTGCAGACGACCTCAACGTACGATCATCACACCCCCTTTATGTGTCTGTCTTTGCCTGCCTGTATAGTTCTTACCTACAGTATCTCTGCATATTACTGTGATTACTGTCTGTTATTCATTCTTTGGGTTGTTCACAAGGAGACGCATTAACATTTTGCCTATGAGTGGCGGGCCCTAAAGAGAGGACAACTATTCTATTGGTCCAGAGTGAGACGTCTGTAACGACTTCTGGACAGAGATCCAGTGGTGGAAGAAGTTCTCACATCTTTTACTTAAGTAAAAGTAGTAATACCACAGTGTAGCAGTCCTGCATTCAAAAATATCAGCATCAACATATACTTAAAGTACCAAAAGTAAAAGTACTCATTATGCAGAATGGCCCCTTTTGGGATAATGTATATTGTATTATTGGATTATTGCTGCATTAATGTGTACACCACTTTAATGTTGCAGCTGTAAAGGTGTCTAATTCTGCTGGGTCGCTTGTGAATTTCTCCCCCCGAGGATCAATAACGTCTTATCTTAACCTACAATAATACATCAGGATTTATTTGTTTGATCATACTTTGTATTTCTAATCTGAATCTACAAAGCACATTAATTGAGCCTGACATCATCGAAACAAAGTTCAGCTTTTCAAATGTCAACAAGGGAGTAGTGTGCTTTTGCATACAGCCTGTGTGATTATTGAACGTTCATGATGAAACGTGTCTTCAGGTTCTGCCGAATGGGGACAAGACAGAAGTGGGAGAGAACGGCGTGACTCTGAGCGGAGGACAGAAGGCTCGACTGGCCCTCGCCAGAGCTGTTTACATGGTGAGTCCTCTGCACACAGCAGCATCTGCTTTGTGCACGGGGAGACATGGAAGAGGTTTCACCAAACAAACAAGTGTTAGTCTGCAGAAAACGATAAAAAAGGATTAAAGCACTGCAGAATATGATGTATTTATTTCTGTTCCATGGATTATATTGATTTTGTTAATATTAAAAAACAGTAGTAGCTTTGATACACATGTACTGATACATTAAGTAGCTGGTTAGATAGATTTTATTAGATTTTTGTGAAGAAATTAAGTTGAGAAGTTAAGTGGTTTGAGACTGAGAGGCCTGCCTGGTGCTGGGGAGGTCACTCTGGTTCACGTCACTCTGAATGAGACCATTAGCCAAATGTCTAACTGTAAAACATGCCTTATAGTTTACATATACAATAAACCAGGAGATGTCAGTCTGAGACTCTGGGCCTCCCCTCACCCCCTCCCTAAGTTTACTTGCTTAGTTTCACTCAGCTCCTGGATGCCTATGGGGTCATGATTATGTTATCTGATCCCATAGACATGACTTCCCACTGCACCAAAAACATAAACAAGGTCTGTCCTGAGGCGTTTATTAGTTTCTGACTCTGGGAAAAACAGTAGAATTCCCCAAAACGACTGTACCTCTGAACTATCACACATTTGGCCTTTTCTATGTGATCTCCTCTTGATAACTAATGTAATATTTGTTTACCTCCCCTGAAACTGTTTGCAGGCCCGCCTTCCACTTTGAAAACCTCTGCGATAATGAAACCAGTAAAACATAGCGTTTACGTATAATCAGCAGGTAAATCATGTGACGCTACTCTCTCCTCTCATTTTTCTGCGCGACCTCGCCCCCTCAGGACAAAGACATCTACCTCCTCGATGACCCGTTGGCGGCGGTTGATACCGACGTGGCCGAACACCTCATGAAGAAATGCATCATGGAGCTCCTCAGGGGAAAGACCAGAATCCTTTGCACACACCGCGTAGAGTTTGTGGACAAAGCGGACATGGTGGTCCTCATGGACAGTGGAACGATCATCAAAACAGGTAGAAACAAAAATCCGGCTTCAGAAAATGTCACATGTGGTCGTTGACATCAGGTTTAGACGCTTTCATTTCATTTATCAGCAAAATCAGAGCAATTTATTGTTTATTGTTAATCATAGAGTATCATCACACACAGACAGACAACTCCACATTATAAAATGCCCATTATGTCACAACATAACATTACATTATTCAGTTCAGTATTTAGTTTATTCACTGCAGGGTAAAGAATACTTTCCAAAATATTTCCTACAATGTCAGATTACTACAAGTTAGATTTATTTTCTAAATTTCAGAACTAATTCCGATCATTTTGTAATAACTTGTTTAATTTAAAGGCTTTAACGACAATACATTATTATTACGTTGATTCTGAGTATAAAAATTATAAACAGGTGCATCAGCCTCTAGCAGCCTTTATACAACGGCAGGAAATCTGCCCAGGAATTGTTTATACTCTTTTCTGATTCTTTCTGTTCAGCTTACTTTACATTACATGATAGAGCATGTTGGTTATAACCAGGAGCTTTTAGAAGCTCTTTAATTATAATAATAAACACTGAAAAACACATGGAAGAGGAAACACGTAGCAACATCTTAAGCGTGCTTCACAAATGAGCTGGGTTTGTGTGGATTGAGCTCTTAAAGTTGAAATGCTGCATGCTTTGCTGTAGATGCTGAGTGGATGTTTACAAGAAGCCGTCTCTTATTCCACCTGCACTGTTAATTTGCTGTTAAACAGGAACACCAGCAGAAATCCTTCCTTTGGTCGAGGCAGTGCCGAAAAAACAGAAGAATGATGAGAACATGAAAGAGAAAGGTATGTTCATGTTGGTCGATCCATCACTTTGGTCCTGACTGACTGAAATATCTGTCTAATACACAAAACGTTGTGCAGACATCAGCAGTGCCAGGAAGAAAAACCTTTATGACTTTGTTGATTTCCTGACTTTTCCTCTAGCGCCACCGTGAGGTTGACATTTGTGGCTTTGAGTGAAATGTCTCCACAACGTTTGGATGGATTGCCATCACATTTGGTTCAGACATTCATGTTCCCCTGAAGATGAATTGTATTCACTTTAGTGATCACTTGAATTTTCACCCAGCGCAGAAGTTTTAATGTGTCCAGTACCAACATTTATCACTTAATACTAATGACACTCCTGCCAGTTTTAGCTTCACTTTGAGTTAATTGCAAATTAGAAAATGTTAGCATGCTAACAAACATATTTGTTATTGTAAAGTTTTATTTTATTTTTATGATTCTCTGCTTTTGCAGCACTTTTCTCTCACTATGTTTATTGTTATGCAGCAAAATACCAAAGAAATTTCCTCGTATGTGAAAACCTACTTAGCAATAAACCTGATTCTGATTGTGATCAGCATGTTAGCATGTTAGCATGCTGGTGTTAGCATTTAGCTCAAAGCACCGCTGTGCCTTAATACAACCTCACAGAGCTGCTAGCATGGCTGCAGACTCTTTGTCTTGTTAGACACTAAAATAGATTTTCTTTTTTAATGAACACTGTGGACTTTCACTTTTCATAAAAATAACTGAGACATACTGAGATCCTCTTCCTCTATAAATATTTTATATGTTTCAAGGTTTGAAAAATATAAAAATAATGTCTCTTCACTTTACTCATGTCTTATTACAGCTGGGTTGTCTTTCAGCCTGCTGTTAATCATTTATCCAATCTGGTATCGCTCTAGAACAATCTGACTAACAGTATTTTCACGGCCCTTCTTGGTGACCAGATGGTGTGGAGCAGGAGGAAGAGGAGCTGGCTTCATCCCCTGATCTGTGTGTGGATGACGACCCCGACCTGTCGGGGGTGGAGCAGAAGCAGGTGGGCGGGCTGGCGTGGAGAGTCTACCAGACCTACTGGGTCGCTGTAGGCGGAGTGCTGGCTGCTTCCATCCTGATGTCTCTGCTCCTCATGCAAGGTTTGAATTGACCGCTCGGCTTTTCAGCACGATCTGTGAGCAGCGATGACTCTTTGTTCACACTGCAGCTGAAATGCTGTGATTCTCATATTTCTACTCAAATAGGAATATGTCATGTTAGCTTACGATATGTGGACGTGGCCTCGATCATTTTTGCTGGCCTCGATATTGCCCGTTTTGTTTACATGCGTGTTTGTTTCCGTAAGAATGTCACCAACATGATGCCAGAATAAACAGCAGCGTTTTCCCGTTACCATTATAAGGCTTGGGTGCAGAGTCTAAGAGTTTTTTACAGCATGGTTTTATTTTATTTATGTTTTATTTCTTTAGGATATTTCAATAGTTTTGTTACATTCCAATCTCAATGTCTGGATATTCTTAAAAATTGAAAGTTCAGTGCTCTTTAAAAAGGATGTACTTACATTATTATGCTATTACATTATCATTATATCAGTGGCATAAAATGGTCTTAAAATGACAATAATATCGTTTATTGGTAAGGCAAGGCAGCTTTATTTATACAGCACATTTCAATTCAAATTCGAGACAATTCAAAGTGCTTTAAAGAGGCAAAGAAAAGCATTAGAATGACATTCAGAACAATAAGAATAAAACCAATTAAGATAGAATTGAATTAAATTAAATTTTAAAATGGAATAAAATACATCAAGTTAAATAAAATACAGTCATGTAAGTTGCCAATGCAACAAAGGAAATAAAAGCGCATTAGAGAAACCAGTCAAGCAGAGGCGGCGGAGAACAGCAGAGCTTTTAATTTAGATTATTGCAACTATTTCTGGGACAATATATCGTCCAACAAAAGTAGTCATCGTGACAGGACTAGTCCATAACAGGTTTGTCTCAAAGGACTTTACTGAGAACAAGCCTAATGATGGAAATTAGCACCAGCCACCAGCCAAATGCTGGTTTAAATATGAAAGTGGCTGGAAGATTTCAGACACAAAGTAATGATTTACTATTGAGAGGCTGATGGATGTTCACGTTTCAAAAAAGTTAATTTCCCACCCTGGATACAATTAATAAATACAAAACAAAATAATTCAATATTTTTTTTATATTTCTTTATACCAAATATACAAGGAAACAAACACAGATAAAACACCTTCAGACAGATAACCTTCTCTAGTGAATGATCTAGTGAATGGAATATTTTTGGCATTATCGCAGCTTGGATGAAAGTCACTGTCCTACATAAAGGACTGTGTAAATCATCAGCATGTCGTTTGTTCCATCCAGCACTTTAGTAGTTTGGGGCGTAACAATCATTGCAGCCTTCAGGGGCTTTAGACTTTATTTATTGTTTTAATGTATTTCACCTAAAAAAGCAGAAAAATTAATGTTTTTCCTGTTTAAAATACACATCGTTTTATTCTTTTGTTATTCAGCCTCTAAGAACGTTTCTGACTGGTGGCTGTCCCACTGGATCTCCGAGCTGAAAAACAACAGTTCCACTAGAACAAACGGTTCTTCCTCAGGTGCCTTCAGCTCACCTCACCTGCTACTCTTCTCACCTGGAGGGTTAATGTAAGTCATCCAATCAATAACACCTTTAATTGAATGAGAGAAAATTAGGTTTTGTGTTTTGTATTTTAAAGTAAACCTGTTGTTTATGTAGTGAATGAGTGAAGTAATCAGGCCTATAAACTGGACTTTTTCCTGTCTTTATCACTGAAATCATAATAAACCACTGACATCTACCCACCCAGGTCTCCTCTGTCCTCCTCTGTGCAAACGTCACCTTCAAGCAACTTGAGCTCTGATGTCAAGTTTTACCTGACTGTATACTGCTCCATCGCCGCAGCCAACACCGTCTTCACCGCCCTCCGAGCTTTCCTCTTTGCCTACGGAGCCATCTGCGCCGCCACAGCCATCCACAACAGACTTCTGGACCGGGTCCTTAAGGTGCGTCATCTGCTCCCCAGGCCGACAGGCCGAGCAGACTGAGTGTTTGTTGTGTTTGGCAGCAGTAGATGAAGGTTAGAGAACCAGGCTGGTGACTGAAGGGTTGCCGGTGTGAAACTCCAGACTAGCTGATGGGAGGATGTTAGTCTTCCCTCAAACCTCAAACACCCGCGAACAAAACATGTGATGCTCAAACTGCTGACACTTTGGGAAATAAACGTATTCGCTTTCTTACCGAGAGTTAGATGAGAAGATTGATACCACTCTCATAGTTGCATGAAGCTGCATGCAGGAAACAGTTAGCTTAGCATGAAGACAGCTAGCTCTGTCCAGAGGTAAAGGGAGATATTTGGCTATATTTTATTTTTTCCCTGGTAAATATTTTGCACATCCCTGCACAAAACTGTACAGCTCTTGCTTTTAATTGTACATATTTCTTATTTTATTTTATTTTTCATATCTAATATATCTGCTTCTTGACTTGCAGTATTTGCTTTATCTTTCTTTATATTTTCTACTTACTGTGTTTATTGTTATGCACCAAAATACCAACGCAAACTCCATATATGTGTAAACCTACCGGGCGATGAACCTCTTTCTGAGCTTTTTAGCTGAAAACAGCTGCTGTGGCTGAACATGACGCACTGAGAGTGATACTGAAGCAGTAAAACCAAAACAATGAGCTGAAAGACGCTAGAAGGTGCAGTCGGGTGTTAAATCTCTGGGTTCATCACTGTGAGCGACACCTTTTACATGCAAGTAGTCAGGTGATCCATTGTTTATATAAGAATATTGATTAGAGCAACTTTAAGACATTTTTCTCATCTTTACCTACCTGGTTAAATAACTAACCAACTTCTTAACTTCCTGTTCCTCCCGTAGGCCGCAGTGATCTTCTTCGACACCACCCCGATGGGTCGCGTTCTCAACCGCTTCTCTTCGGACCTGTACAGCGTGGACGACAGCCTGCCGTTCATCCTGAACATCCTGCTGGCCAACGTTTTCGGTCTGCTGGGCATGCTGGTGGTGATAAGCTATGGCCTCCCCTGGGTGTTAGTGCCCCTGCTGCCCCTGGGTCTGCTCTACCACCGCACGCAGCACTTCTACCGACACACCTCTCGGGAGCTGAAGCGCCTGTGCAGCCTCACTCTGTCGCCCGTCTACTCGCACTTCTCTGAGACGCTGACTGGACTGGGAACCATCCGGGCCAGCGGCAGCTCTGCCAGGTGAGAGGCAGGAAAATAGACCCTTTTAGAGCCTGATACTGGACTGTTGAGGCAGATACTGATACGATAACGACAGATCAGCTGATATTCAACATTTTTGATCCCTGAAATCTGGTTGTTAAATAATTGTTATACAAAAATGTGCTTAGCGAGACATTTTACAGTTGAAAAATAAGCTTTTTCTTCTTTTTTTCATAATTATCTTTATTTATTTATTTATGCTTTCAAGTTAGGTAGGTTTTACTTACACTTTCTTACCAACAAACATAATACCTTGATGTATAAGATACTGTATACTATCTTAGGACGGTGTCAGCTGAAAAATAAACGTATCAGTGCTCTCTGGTGGACAGACAAATGGTGACACTGGCTCAAATATACGCTCATAAAAACTCTTGTTCTCCCTCAAACAAGGCTCATACAAAACGTACAAAAGAAAATCACACAAGTAAAAGAGAATCTAAGACAAAGACATAAATAGTGCAAAAGTTAAAATATAGGAAAAAGAAAGAAAATATAATACTGAGGTTGTGCAGTAATGTATTAAATGTCTGTTCTTAGTGAGAACCGGTTAAGTACAGATAGGAACAAAATGTACACAGGTATGCACATAAATATATATACTGTGATGGTTTTTTTATATATATATATATATATATATATATATATTATATGAGTACTTATACATCAAAATTCTTCTCTTTGCTCTTCCTGTAAAACCTTAAAATATTTTTGACGTCACAAATACATAACTTTTATACAATCAAATGTAATTTGGGCCGATTAGCTAACTCCTTCAACATCAAAACCTTGTTAGCCCCGTTGGAGGTGTGTGTTATCATTGATATGTGATATAATTTGTCCAAACTATTAAAAGACTGCTGCACTTTATCAAAAAACAAAAAGGCGCTGGATGAAAAAAAACAGCAAATGAAAATGGATCGAAACACTCGCACACTTTCTCCAGAGCGTGTGACAAAACTCTGATTGGATATCATTTTTAAATTTCCAGAAATACGTGACATTACAGAAGCTGTAGACGCTCTAACCACCGCTGTGTCTTTAAAATTGTCACTTGTCCGAGTGGCTCTCTGCACACGAGACTAAAGGAGTTTTGTTGTTCCAGGTTTGAGGAGGAGAGCGCCAGGCGTCTGGAGCAGAACCAGCGCTGCCTGTTCCTTAGCAACGCCGCCATGCAGTGGCTGGACATCCGCCTGCAGCTGATTGGCGTTGCTGTGGTGACCGGCCTCGGCGTGATCGCTGTTGTCCAGCACCGGTATAATTCTGTAGATCCCGGTGAGTCCACAGCTGAGTTTGGTGGCTGCGCACCAGTATACAGGGTTCGTACAAAGTCTTGAAAGTTTGGAAAATGCTTAATTTTAACTGTTGTGTTTTCAAGGTTAGGAATATGCTTGGATTCGAATATACTTCTTGAAAAATGCTTGATTTTCAACATAATCTGGTGTTTCATCATCGACACAAACACTCATGGAAACCAAAAGTCTTTTAATGTTTGAAATGAAACGATCCCGTCGTCATGTTTGTTTGTTGTCTCCTGGAATTTATAGGAACAATTTAGATGTGGTGATAAAGGCTTCAGGAGTCTGGAAAATTTTGGTTTAGCTACCTTGAAAGTGCTTGAAAATTTTACTCTTAAAAAGCTGTACGAACCCTGAGTATTTGAGACGATCACTTCCATAACGTGCGTTGCTGTCCCTGTCAGGTCTGGTGGGTCTGTCTCTGTCCTACGCACTGTCCATCACAGGGCTGCTGTCGGGCCTCATATTCAGCTTCACCCAGACTGAGATGCAGCTGGTGAGTGTGGAGAGGACTGAGGAGTACTCCACCGGCCTTCCCACCGAGCCACAGCACCAGAACACACAGGTCAGACCGGCCGCTGCACTGCTACAACCTGATACTGATAACTCTACGACAGCAATTAAAGAAAAATAGAGCTGTGGTTCCCAACTGGTCTAGCCTCAGGGACCAGATTCATCCTTTAGACATCAGATCTTTTATTTTATTTCACAAAATGAAAACTAAAATAACAAGAGTTCAACTTAGTGGGCTTAAAACTCCCAAATTAGGAAGTATTGCAGCAAGAGAGTTCAGCTTAAAACTAACATAAAAAAGCACAAACAAAACATTAAACAGGGGTTCGTACAAAGTCTTGAAAGTTTGGAAAATGCTTAATTTTAACTGTTATGTTTTCAAGGTTAGGAAAATGCTTGAATTCAAATATACTCCTTGAAAAATGCTGGATTTATCCACACAATGTAAAAGTAAAGTTATTTTCTTGTGTTCACTCGTCATTCATAGCCAGACAAGTCCTCTGTTGATCCCTTACTCTGGAAATTAGGATGCATTAAATGATCATGATCAATACATACAATCAAAGTTAATATGAACAGCTGGTAAATACACTGCGTGGCATTATACATGGATTGCTACATGTAAAGGAATTCTGTAAACTTTATTTTTCGCAATTGCATTTACAGTAACAATTTACATGTGATGATAAAGGCTTTGAGAGTCCGGAAGTTTTTGGTTTAGGTACCTTGAAAGTGCTTGAAAGTGCTTGAATTGTACTCTTAAAAAGCTGTACGAACCCTAATTAAAACCACTGCAACAGCAGTGCCACCTACTTCCAACTTATTCAGGCCACTAAAACCTATTTTTACAGCATGACATGTAAACAGGTGAGATAAAAACGACGGGGCAAAACAATAGATAATGATAAAATAACCAAATATAGAATACATTCTATATATATTCTGTTGCTGGTCACATTTCCTGCTATCGAACTCCATCATGGCTTTGCTGTAAATCTTGTCTAAGTTAGTTTGCCATTATCTTTTAGCAATGTTAAATTACTGTTCAGATGTTACTGTATGTGTAATAATGTGTCTCCTTTCTCCTTTCTCCACTTCCTCTCTGTTTGAACCTCAGCTGGCCCCGGCGTGGCCCGAGCAGGGCTGGTTGGAGTTTCGCGGTGTGGTTTTGGCCTACAGGGACGGCCTCCCTAACGCCCTGGACGGGGTGAGCCTGGTAGCGCGACCCGGGGAGAAGGTGGGCATCGTGGGACGCACGGGATCCGGCAAGTCCACCCTGTTCCTGGCTCTGTTCCGTATGGTGGAGCTCAACCAGGGTCAGATTCTCCTGGACGGGCTGGACATCAGCACTGTGGGCCTTGCTCAGCTCAGGTACGCCTGATTAGATAATGTGGGGGGGTGGGGGGGCTGCACAGTCCTCTAAATCTTAACAATAGAAAATGTTTAGAAATATTGGTAAGGCTTTATATTAAGGTCCTTGTAATAAGCGTTAGTTAACAGATAATAAGGCCCTTATAAGATGCTTATTAACATTATTATGTGTTAATAAGGCTATATAAGTGTTAATAATGGCATCATAAACATGTTTATTGTTAGATTATAATACGTTCTTATAAGAAACTTAACAATTTATAGACTGTTTAAGAACGTTAATAAAAGCCGTTATGAGCTTCTTATGATTGTTTATAATACAAACTCACTTACTGAGTTGTACTAACTTACCTATTCTGTCATTGTTAAACCTTTACTAAGCTTTTTTTGTTGCTTTTAAAAATTAAAAAAAAAAAACCCGCTATTATTCATTTATTCACTATTAGCTAACTGCTTTTTGCAGCTACTGGATCTAAAGCGAGAACAATGCCTTATTAAGGTTAATAAATCCTTAATTATGCACTTATTAACAGTTAACTATAGTTTTTGCAGCTCTCCCATCTGGAATCAGCACTACATGTTGTCATGGTTGATAAAATGTGAAGAAAAGAATTACATATAACAAAAACACAAAAACACACTTTAAGACAGCTCTTTTGAAAAATTGTTGTTTTTTTTTTTAACTTTCCATCATTTTTATGTAAATGGCAGCCACATGCGGCCACAAAGAGAACATTCTATAAAACACAGCCTCAAACAGGCCTTGTTTAGGTTTAAAATGCACTAAAAATCTAGCAATGTTAAGAAATCCTAAGAAATTCCTTTCTGCCCAAAAAGCAACAGAGGAAAGAGGACTGAAGACAAGTCAGTAGTCAGTAACACGTAAAACTTGACACTTTTCTGTGTGTTGTGGTGGCGCCCTCTGCAGGTCCAGGTTGGCCATTATTCCTCAGGACCCCTTCCTGTTCAGCGGGACCATCAGGGAGAATCTGGACCCGTGTGGGCGACACCCAGACCAGCAGCTGCTGGACGTGCTGGACCAGTGCCACCTCAGCTCTGTGGTCGACAGGATGGGTGAGAGACTGAGACAGAGGGGGGTGGAAAGGTGGAATGAGGAAGTCATTAATGATGTGAGACAATGAGATTGGATGACACAGTGAATTAAGGATGAGCAGAAGAGTTTACTGAAGGTGTGTCTGTTTTGAATCAAACCACCTGACTTACAGTCTGTTAAATAACTCCACCCTTCATTATTCCTGTCTGATCACATGACTTCAAAAGCCTTCATCTGCTACTGAGAAAGATATGTATCTGAATCTGGTTTAGTATCACCACGAGGCTGGAGCCTGTCCCAGAATGCATTGGGTGAGAGGAAGGGTTCACCCAGGACAGGTCACCGGTCTATCACAGGACGCTTTGGTGATTCTTTCACATAAAATCAAGTTATAGGTACAATCTACTTATCATCTTTGCCTCCTCCTTCTTTTCATCTTCCTCCTCCTCCTCTCTCATGTTTTTTAAGTTTATCTTGGCAGCAGGAAGGAGAAGAGGAGGACAGAGAAGAGGAGGATGTGGTGGGATTTAGTTTTGGATGCAGGAAAAATGCCAACTTTACTCTCTCTTGGCAAAGTGCAGCTTCGCGTGTGCTCCCTCTGCTGCTGATTTTGTGTAACAGACAGTATCCTGTAGCATAACTACCTCTCTAATACCTTCTGTGTGTGTGTGTGTGTGTGTGTGTGTGTGTGTGTGTGTGTGTGTGTGTGTGTGTGTGTGTGTGTGTGTGTTAGGAGGTCTGGATGCTGAGGTTGGGGAGAGAGGAAAGTCCTTCTCAGTGGGACAGAGACAGCTGCTGTGTTTGGCCCGAGCTCTGCTGACCCAGGCCAAGGTGAGACCTCACCTGTGTTATTATGTTATATATTATTCAATTCAGTGTTATTTATATAGCACCATATCATAACAAAGTTATCTCAGGGCACTTTTT
>VMKM01002977.1:0-50726 GCA_008360985.2 Macquaria ambigua
CCATACATACCCATGCACACCCATGCACGTCCATGCACGCCCATACATGCCCATGCACACCCATGCACGTCCATACATGCCCATGCATGCCCATGCACGCCCATACACACCCATATATACCCATGCACACCCATGCACGCCCATACACACCCATACATACCCATGCACACCCATGCACGTCCATGCACGTCCATACATACCCATGCACATCCATGCACGCCCATACACACCCATACATACCCATGCACACCCATGCACGTCCATACATACCCATGCACACCCATGCATGCCCATGCACGCCCATACACACCCATACATGCCCATGCACACCCATACATGCCCATGCCATAACACTACCTCCACCATGTTTGACAGATGATGTGGTATGCTTTGGATCATGAGCCGTTCCTTTCTTTCTCCATACTCTTCTCTTCCCATCATTCTGGTACAAGTTAATCTTGGTTTCATCTGTCCAAAGAATCTTGTTCCTGCCAGGCTTTTTTAGATGTTTTCTGGCAAAGTCTAATCTGGCCTTTCTGTTCTTGAGTGTTACCAGTGGTTTGCACCTTGTGGTAAACCCTCTGTATTTATATTCATGAAGGCGTCTCTTGATTGTAGACTTTGACATTGATACGCCTGCCTCTTCGAGAGTGTTCTTGACTTTGCTAGATGTTGGGAAGAATTCTGCGATCATCCACTTTAGTTGTCTTCTGTGGTCTTCCAGGCCTTTCGGTGTTGCTGAGCTCGCCAGTGCATTCTTTCTTTTTAAGAATGTACCGAATTGTTGATTTGGCCACTCCTAAGGTTTCTGCTATCTGTCTGATAGGTTTGTTTTGTTTTTTCAGCCTCCTTCACTTGCACTGACACCTCTTTGGACCGCATATTGAGATTTCCCATGAACAGCTACCAAATGCAAATTCAACACTTGGAATCTACTCCAGACCTTTTATCTGCTTAATTTATCATGAAATAACGAAGGAACAGGCCACACCTGGCCATGAAACTGCTTGTCAGTCAATTGTCCAATTACTTTTGAGCCTCTGAAAATGGAGGGACTGTAATATAATAATAATGATAATAATAATAATAATAATAATGATAATAATGAATTGTATTGCGGAAATTTAACAACACCAATAAATACATATTGGAGATCTATTGGTTTAACAAGTTTTGGGAAAAACCTGTGAATATAACTGGTGAGTTATGTGAAGAATTTTGATTATTGTAGCACAGTAGGCATTTCAATGCTGAATTAAATTATTGCAGGATGCAATGACTGTATTACAAGGGGGAATGTCAAACTCAGAGACAAAGTGCTCTGATGAAGTTATTTGAATTATCTGATCAGATAATAATTGATTAACACATATAAAAAGTGGAGATTAATAACATCAACAAAGGGATTGGTAAATTCTTAATAGTGTGAAAATTGATTGTAGCAACAAGTGAACATTTTTTAAACTATTAAATAAAGTAATAGTAACAAAAATTAATTATCAGACTTTTTCCAAAATGGGATCATGTAGCAGTAAGATATAAGAGGGAAAGAAGACGCAAGGCAGGGACAGAAAAATCTCATCTGTGTCTCAGTGTCTCAGGATGCAGGACTCTGACCTCGACTCAGCTCCACCACCATAAAACTCTGCCCAAGTCCCAGTGCTCCTCCAGCTGTACAACCAGATCTCAATCTCCTGGGAGCAACAGGGAGATCAGACGAGGACCTTCCTCTGTCTCTGCGCTGCACCCGATCAGGACACAGACTCGACAAAGAATCAACGACAATCTCATCACCAATTACACCTGACAGACGAGGAGAAGTTCATGAAGTGGTCTCTGTGCAGAAACAGCTTCATCAATGGACTGAAACCTGAAATTAGCAACGTGCTAAAACAAACATGCATTACACGGGATTCAGGAAAACTGTCTGTCATCAAAGCACATGCAGTGCATACTGAGAAAATCGTCAGAGAGACCAAGACGAAGAAAGACAGAAAAGGAGAGAAAGATCTACAAATGGCTGTGATGATAATGTTCCAGAGTCGCACCAGAGGACGTGCACGCGACAGAGACATCAGGGCGTGGAGGAAGAGGAGGACATGAGCGCTCCAACGCAGGCTTTGTGTGCAGCAAACATGGACACTGGGCCAAAGCTAGTCCTGAGAGGAAGGACAGAAATCAAGCAGACTGATGCCAGGTGGGGCCTGAGGAGAGGCAGGGGTCGGCATCAACTGGTTCAGACACACAGTGAGGAACATCCTGCACATCAGGAAGGTGATAACACCCAACACACACTTTTGAAGAAGGCAATCACATATTTAGAAGAGAAACCTGAACAACAATCCACACCACCTGTCGGTAATGTCGGTAAACATATCAGAGGCCTTCATGAATACGCCTTAACACACACTTTAGTAAACAGGTGATTGTGCACACTGAGGTTAAACAAAATTAGAAAGGTCAAAAGGAGGGAACATGCTAAATTGGGTCACGAAGCATATAAAACCAGGTTAAAGTTAATACTACAGATCTCAGGGCAAGCAGTCACGTTTTTATTTGACTCCGGGGCTACACAATCAGTATTATTTATTATGGAAAAGATTTGAAATAAAACCCAAATTAAGTGGTAAATATATGAGAACAATGGGTGCCTCAGGAACATCAGTCTTAGAAAAATATATACTGCCCCATTGTCCTGCCATGATGAACTAAAAGGGGGTTTTAAACATTCATTGTTGTTGTCACCATTCTGCCCCATTAATCTGCTCAAAGGGATCTGCTGTGTAGATCAGCTTTGACCTCACAACAGAACTAATGGTTAAATATAATATTGTCCAGATATGTTGCTTTACGCCTATGAGCGGCGCCGGCCTGATGCAGCAACAGGTTCTATAAATAACCAGTTAGTGCAGGAAGCACATGAACATCACACACACACACACACACACACACACACACACACACACACACACACACACACACACACACAGACTGCAAACCACAAGACCTGCACTGCACAACACACATACCTGAAGGGAGAGTTGAGAGTTTTGAAGAGTTGTCTGAAGGAAAGGTTCATTTTGAGTTGTATGTATTGGCATTAAACCAGTTTTTGAATGTCTTGTTAAAACAGGCATTATTGTTCCATGTGAAAGCTCTCCTGTTAGAGCTCCAGTATTTCATGTGAAAAAGATTAGAGACAGAGGTCAACCAGACGAGTGGAGGTTTGATCAAGATCTACAAACAATGAATGCAGCTGTATTCTAAGAGCCCCAGATGTTCCAAAGCCTCATACCACACTGTCACAGGAACCTCCCAGCAGCAAGTGGTTCACAGTGACTGGTTTAGCAAATGCATTTTTCAGTGTTCCAGTGCACAAAGATTCACAGTAATGGTTTGCATTTTAGGAGTGGCCTGATGTGACTCTGGAAAGAACATGCTCTGCTTTTACTTTGTTTTAACATTATCATTTTATGACAAGAGGGGGGAAATGTAAAAACATTTCTATTATTGTGGTGATTCACAGCTCCTCCTTTTTCCTCTGCTCATTAGAAACATGCCATCTCCTGTCCTTGGTAGTGATGAGTGAGTCCTCATATAACCCTTGTATGTCAAGATAACCAGACAGTACCTATTCCTCCTGAATGGTGTTTTAGTTGCTGCTTGCTCTCGTCTTCTGTGAGGCCGAGGGTTATGAGCTGAACCTATGGATCTCTGCTGAACTGTTCTCTCTTTGCTTCAGTCGCCTACAGACTCTGTGTGTGATAATGCCCCTTTGCAAAGGTTCATAATAAAACTCTTAAATCCAAGAGGCAGGATTGCTCGATTGAGGGTTTCTGGACTCAGTGACGACAGTGGCTGCTCAACCTGAAGTCTAACTTCAGCCTCAACCTCTCCACAAAGGACGGGTGGAGATGCGAGGACCTGAGACCTGAGACTGAATTCGTTCACTGCTGCGATCAAAGTACTAAGGACGGTTGGAGAAACAGCTCCTCCAGCTGCATGTATGGGACGCCCTACACGCTTCTTAATCGTCACGATGGATTCCACGCTAACACGAAGGTCGAGGTGCTGGTGACCGCTCGTGTTGGTGGCTCTCAACGACACGCAAAGTGCCTGGGCTGAAGACAACAAAAGCAACCATATGAACTTTCACTGTGATCATTTTTACTGCCAGGTTATTCTTTAACACCTGAAGAGAGTTTAATGTGTGGTTTGATGTCAGGTTCCTTTATAACAGCTGCAGGGGTTTCTTCACACCCATAATTTTCATCTTCATTACAAGCCAGGATTTCAACATCCTGATGCCAGATTTTCAATAATCTGAAGAGCTTTCTTAACACCTAAGCTGTGCATCTTTAGACAGTGGATATTTTTCTTATGAAACCACTAACATTGTTTTAAGTAGCACATTTTAAGAGAATGTCAAATCATCGTACAGATGGGTCACACATTAGATAATACAGGGCTTGAAGCTCCAGGTCACAGCGGATGACCTGTACAATGGTACGTGACTGTGACAGTGTTCAAGACAAATTGCTGCAAATACATGCTAATAATTACTAATACACTGAATGTTTGTGAAAGACTGTACGCTGAGGCCTGAGGGTTTTCTCTTGGGTCTTGGTAAGGGAGATAGGTACAACTTGGCTTTTACTCGCTCCCCGCAAAACAGGGAGGAGAGGTGTTCCAGGTTGTGCTCCTGTGATGGTGGATTTCACTCTGGATCACACCCTTACTTTGAGCGTGTGACTAAAATACCCGAGACTTGTTGCTCATGGGTCGGATTGGCTCCATCATCACAGGCAGATTGAGATGTTTTTGGTTTTTGTTCATACTTCTGTGTGATGATGATTTGGTGATTATTGTTGTGATTACTGTTTGTTTTCTATTAGAAATAGCATTAGTTTAGGTACCCTATTACTAGTATAAGTATTTTGGCCTTCATCCTGTTAGGGATGAGTGGGACATTTCAGTCCCAAAGGGGGGATTATGTGGGAAATGTATTCACCAAATGTGGTATAATATTGAGTATAATGGTGAATCACTATTGAATCATTGCAGGGTAAGGTCAGAGAGGTCAAATAAATCATAATCAATATTACAGTATTATGTATAAGTCAATCAAAGTCAGTCATATTGATAATGGTCAGGTTCAGTCAGGTTCAGTCATAATCATGATGTAGTCATGTTGTTGGATGTGGGCACAATCACAGAAGTCTTGTATTCTTAATGAAGTGCAGCAGCTGGCAGTGGGAGGTCAGAGTGTATCAGACAGAGAGTATTATTCTGAGGACAGTGGGAAAGAGTCCTTGAGTGAAAACAAGCAGTTCCTCAGTTGATACAAAAAAAAGGAAGGAAACTGTGGAGTCTGGCTCAGAACAAGAGTGAAAACATCACAGAAATTAGGCCGAGGTCAGCAGGTGGTTATACAGCTTTGAGCCCACAGAAGGAGGGTGAAGATGGCTGTAAGAGAAGATGTGTGTGTTGGATTGTCAGTTACTTCATGGACTGACTCAGGTGTGTGTGTGCTTGTACGCTTGACTGTTGGTTGCTCCATGAACTAACTCGGGTTTGCTGTACTTGTTGATTTGTCAGTAAACTCTATTCATATTTGAACTCTTTTGACTCAGTTGAATTATTTTTGAGTATTGAAGTGTACTTATAGTGTGGTGAAGATCCTGAAGACATCTGGCCCATCTTTGGGATTTTTTCTACCACAGTACCATGTATAAAAATGGCTGTAATAATTAAACGGTTAATGTGATATTTTTGTTAAACCCCTTGAATTAAAGCTGAAAGTCTACACTTCAATCACATCTTGATTGCTTCAAATCCACTGTGGTGGTGTACAGAGGCAAAATTACAAAAAGTGTGTCACTGTCCAAATACCAGACTGTTTGTCCTGGTTTGTAAAGTGTAAACACTAAAAGGGAACTGAACACCAAAACCTCAGAAGACTCTTGAAACTTAAAGCCTCAGATTACAAGTTGTTAAAAACTGTGCAGCATGCAGGTATGATGCTGTGATTTTGGTTTGTGTCTTGTTTTTTGTGAAAGTATGTGAATGTGTCAGCGTGACTCAAAGTAAAATGTGAAAACAATATGAAAGGTTTTGCTTGTAGTGAACTGTGGACGCGGATTTCATGACTTTAGACACGACTTGACAAAAGAAAAGTCCCCCTGTCTGTTATTTAACCACAACAAGACAGAAACATTCATTCTGTTGTGGTAAAAGTGCTATATGCTATGAAAGTGCAACTTCAGCAATAATTTTCTTCATGATTAAGTTCAGTCAGACTTGTTTTAACAAGTAAATACCACTTTTAAAAAGCGTTCATTACTTGTAATATAAATATATCATTAGTCTGTTGTTAAAATGGCATAACATTTGGTGAAAAGCATATGATGATTTGTTCAGGACTCGAAACTCAAAGTTTAGGACTTTGGACTTGACTTGGGACTTGAGTGCAAAGACTTGTGACTTGTGACAAGATGGCGGATCGCATCGATTACCTGCAAGCTTTTGTTCTGTTATTACAGATGTTTGTTTTTGGAACAACTGTTAATGAGAAGAAGACTTAGAAGACTGTTACCATAGTAACCAGAGACCACTGCTGCCTTCTCCATCCTCTCTTTCCAGCCTGTAGAATAGGACACGCCCACTGATGACGTCACGGTTCGCACTTCAGGTCAAAGAAAACCTGCTATCAACATATCTAAATAAAGTCTTGTGCTACAGTATGTCTGTGTGGGAAAAGAAAAGGCAAACACATTCAGAACAGGATTGAGTTTATTTCCTAAGAAACTTGATTATTGAAAGCGCTAAATGCAGTGGAGTCTCAATGCACCCAAGACCGGCAACATACCCAAATAATAATAATAAAAATGAGAAGTTCTATACAAATGTAACCTGGACAGAAAGAGGCATTGATTTAACTGTTTAGTTCTCAATAACTCTTGTAGTAACAGTGTTGTTGTACCTGAAAACTGAGACCAATTACCTAAAAAACTACATCCTGTAATTATACTCTACCTAAGCAGTTATATATTAATACTCGGTTCTCCACCTCACCCCACCCAACATTTCTCTCAATCAGTATAAGTAGCACAAAGTAATGATTATCGTTTGTTTTTTTTTTTTACATTCAGTCTTCTGATACCATAGAAATGAAATCATTACAACAAAATAAAAGTAAACAGCTGAAAAATATTTACTCAGAATCACAAAGTCAAAGAGTTTCTCCTGGAATATGGCAAAATGCTCGAGAGTGATAACACTTAATGAATCAAACACACAAATGGAATCAAATTCAAAAGAGACAGAAATGGTGCTAATGTAACACAGCTGGTGCAGAGCCGACTCCTCAACAACCCGGCTGCTGCTTAAAGGTTTGGCTTGGCCTTTTAATACAGCGCTCACATGCCGTACTGTACCGAGAGAGTAGTTACTCCTCTCTTCAGACTGGCTGTGAGGAAATCCCCTTTGAGCCGCGACTACCGACATCGGAATTTGGGGGGGATGCGTCCGAGTATTTCTGTAACTCTCCAAAACCTACAATCCAACATTCACACCCACTTCACTCAGCAACTGACCAGCTGTGTGGAGGTGTGTGTTTGAACTTCTTTCAAGCTCTTTTTTGATTCTTTACACGACTATCTGCGTCACTTTTTATGAGTCCAACACTACGAACGCCTTCCAGGAAAGATTGTCCGATAGCGTGCGCAGTTATCCCCGTATTTAAACGACTACAGCCTTCTAGTGTCTAACTAGTTCTTTTTGAGCATACCTCCGCCTTAAACTTTAGAATGTATTTTTGCACAGAACAAGGCCTGTACATGTATTTGTCCTCCACTTTTTACAGTGCAATACAAAATAGTGGCTTTGTGGCGAGTGTGGACCGGAGGAATGATTACAGAGATGGGGGACTCATAACTTTCTGAACGTACATTTGGACATGTGAGTATTACATTAAAATAGACTTGAAAAAATCCAAACCCGTCATTTAAAACACTGATTTTGTGAATCCTGTCAAACGGCTCACGGAGAGTCGGCTAATCATTAATATGTATATTAATGTACAAACACAGGGAGCACGGGGGGGGGGGTGTTTACACACATGCAACAATGACTGACAGATGCTTAAAATGCATGTCAACACACAGATATGGGTAACGGAGTTAAGGTGAAGACTGGATGCTTGGCTTGCTGACATGTACTAGTGAAATATTGCATGTCACACACACACACATTCATAGACAGACGGATAACACAGACGTGAACATGTACTGAATGTTAACAGATGGAAAATATATGGGATAACAAGGTGCTTTAGTGTTAGTAAGAAATATGAATCTCCTTGGCCAAACGAATGTTTAACTACAGATATATCATGTTCCTCTGTGACGTAGATCCATTAGTCTGCCAATTATTTTCTCTATTAATCATTTGGTGTATAAAAATGTCAGAAAATAGGAGGAAAATTGCCCAAAATGACGTCTTCAAATGTCTTGTTTTGTCTGACAAACAGTCCAAAACCCAAATATATTCAGTTTATTATCACAGAAGACAAAGAACAGCAGCAAATCCTCACAACTTTTTCAACCATTTTTGCTTGAAAAATAACTAAAACAATTAATCGATTATCAAAATATTTGCTGATTCTTTTTGACAATCGACTAATTTCTTCAGTTCTTCTTACAACCCACTCTTTAGGTTCATCTTGAGGCCTTTTGGAGCTTCTGTTAACTTGAGCATCAATAAAAAACTATCACTCTGTTAGCACGGAGCGCTAAATCTATTTTCTTTACTTTGGAAGTCCTGTACGCCTCACTTTCTAACTTGAAAATTATCAGCCATCGAGAGATCAAAGTTGAAATGATACTAATGATATCAATACTACACACCCACACACACACACACACACACACACACCCCTGTACGTCTGACAGCAATGTTATGTGAGGGTATAAAAATCTGGACGTACCTTACAGCTTAACACCATCAACACTGCACAAAGTTAATGTGCAAATCTGCTTTCAACCAACTGGAGTGTTTTTAGTGTCTCAAACGGACGGATGCTTCAGTACACACACACACACACACACACACATGTAAGCTTTGGCACCCAGACAGGCGAATAGTGAGGAATGGCAATGCAGAGTTTAGCACGAAAGGCTAAACCTGGAAGAAAGGCACTGCCAAATTAAAATAAAATGTATTTATATATAATATTTATATATAGACATATAGTTCATAGCGTATAAAACAACATAAAATAACTGTTGCAATGAAAAGCACATACAGGAATGGGGATGGAGATGAGACATGTGAGCAGTGGATCAGACAAATCAAATCACTCTCACTCCAGTCTTGCCCAATAACTACGTTCCAGCCATAGATGATTCATCAATAAAAACAAAAAAACTAAAATCTCTACTTGGTTGAAGCAGGTCTTTAACAGCAAGGGGGCAAGACAGAACCGCACTACGCATGAGCCTCCTCTTCTGTGCAGATCTCCTGGGCCCTACTGCCACCTGTGGAACACCGACCAATGAGAGGAGAGCCGGGGTGAGTGAGGGAGGATGACATCCACACACACGGCGTTAAAGCGACGGAGGAAACGACACTGACATGAAGAGGCGGCACAAAGGAGACGAAGAAGAGCCAGAGTTTAAGAAACAGAAGAAGAAGTCGCTCTTGTTGCATAGAGGAACCAGAACTTCAGAGTTCTGCTCCAGACGTACGAAAACTTCATTCAAAATCCCATTGACATTTTTAACAATTTTAATAACTACAGATCTAGCCTCGGAACAGAGTCTCACTCAACAGTATGTCGTGTGGCTCGCTTCATGATCTGATATCGTTGTTTATTCAGTGTTTCTGTTTTGTTAGCGGCCTTTAACAAACACCATTTCCCATAAGCCCCAAACCTTCGCTACCTTTGCCGGCTGGTGCTAATTTTGTGCCCTGCTTGTCTATAACTATCTGTCTCTAACAGCAGGACACAGATGACTGAACGATGTACAGGTTTTCAGAGATCACAGCTCGAAAGACAGAAACGTGACTTTAGAAGAGAGCGTTGATGAGTTTAGTACCCGCAAAGGTTTCAGTTTCTAATAGCAGCTGCTGTCGTGGAGCTGATTTGAAGAACACACTTTAAATCACGCTTTCAGAAAGGCCGATAAAGAAACACTGAACCAGAGATTGCACTGAGTTACAGAAGTTAGTGGAGGCTGGACAGGAAGTGACGTCATGACTTTGGCTCTCTTTACGTCCACATGAGGAAACATCTGTGTTGTTAAACGAGTGTCAGTTTTTATATATCCGTCATATTCAAAACACATTGAGTTAATTTACATTTTAACATCCGACGGCTAATTGAGCTTCTTTCACAGGCTGTTTCCTCGTCACTTTTGCGCCATCTTGTCTCTGGCTGTATTCGAAACCACCTACTACATACTACTACCAACGAACGCAGTATGCAGAATGTACTACATACTATACATACTGCTTTTCATAGTAGTATGCAGTATGAAACTGTCAAAGCGATTTATTTTGCAGTATGCTATGCCAGGCTTAGCCGGTTTCTGGTTTTGGAAAAGTGGAATTTATCATTTGCAATAAATCATTCATTCATTAATATCTAAATATGATATAGCAATACATGCACAATCAGTGACCAGCTATAGCATACCTAAATGACCACAGACATACTAACTTGCAAGATATCTAACAGTATATAATAATAATAATAATAATAATAATAATAATAATAAGGTTCAGGAAAATGAGAAAGAAAATCGTTTATTAGAACAGCATTTGTAAGAAAGTTAGACGCTGGCGGCTAATGAGCTACCACAGGCTGTATGCAGTAAAGCTAATGTTAGCTATCTCACTAAGCTCTATGGGGAATTATAGCTAACAGGCTAGCAGTCGGATCAGTAGTGTCCTCGCCTTACTAAAGTCAGAACAAACATTTAAATCCGGCCTTGCAGATCTGAGCTGAGTGAAGGTTCAGCAGCTCGGTTGCTTATTTTTTGCCTCAAATTTGTCCAGAAACAGATTTTGGTGACTGCTGAGATGAAATAAGAGAGTAAGTAAGTTTACATAATGGCAGCACTTTGCATTGTGGGAGAAAGTAGGCGAGGTGGACTGGTCCGATGCCAAGTTTTTTCAGAATCAGAACAACATCCAGGTATTTTTGGCGTACTGCCGATTTTGCTTTTGTTTGCATGCTACATGCTACATTTTGGCCAAATCAGCACCTACTGTTGGTGTAGCAGGCGGTTTCAAATACAGCCGCTGTCTTTCTTTTTTAGTATACTTGAGGTGACGTAACGCAGACAGTCGAATCAGATCTGTGAGAGTTTACACCCAAGCAGAGAGAAGTGAGATGATTCAGGGAAAAGCAGACTGATTCCAGACAATGGAAATAAAATGCACCTGCTGCTGAGTTTACAAGGTAACAGGTAAAAACAGTCCTGATACACTTTCAGTTATTTCAAGCATTAGTGTGTGTGTGTGTGTGTGTGTGTGTGTGTGTGTGTGTGTGTACAGTCTGCTGTCATGCCACAGGCAGGCTGCATTTCATTTACCTCATGCAAAAGAAATAAAAATCCTAACAGTAGTTCTCAATGGTATCAAAGAATGAAAAGTTTACAGGGAACTCTGGACGGGCCAGAGGAGAGAGGAGACAGGAGGCACGCGAGGAGGGAAAAGAAAGAGAAAGAGAAAAGTATTTTAGTTCAGCTGAAGGCAAACAGGAAAGCAACACTACAAAGACATTTTCAGAAGAGTTTTAGTGCCATTTATCATCAGAAATGAATGTTAGTGAGATCCACGAGGCAGCGGACCCCCTGCAGGTCAGACAGCGTGTCGAGCAAAGCTACCTTGTGTGGTGTTTCTGTCGTTGAGCAGCTTGGTCTGACTGTTGGGCAGGACCTTAATCTCAGGAGGATCTGGACTCTGACCGACCCGCGATGCCATGAGGGCGTTCAAATACTGGAGACGTGTCACCTACAGAAACAGCCACAGAATGAATGAATGAATTAGAAAGTCAGAAGCTGTTTCCAAAAGGCTCTGAATGTAAATAATTATTTTTAAGATATACGCAAGTTATCAACATGTTTTGAAAATGCAGGGAAACATTAAACGAGCGTTGAGCACAGCGCTGGCTCTGTTTTTTATTCTTTCTTTATAAATGTGTTCAAAAATGCCGCTTCTGACGTCTTTTTAACAAACAGCTAAAAATGAGAAGCTGCTACCGGTACGTTTTCCATTGCTCTTTGCTAATAAAAAAGACAGATAAAAGATTTAAAGAGATTTGTTAGAGCTTAACGAGTCTGGGTATCTTGCCGACCGGGAATCCGTTATCTGAACCTTCCTTATGTCTGACACTAGCCGTGTTTCCATAAACATATTTTGAAGTATCGCGTTAGAAAAGCTGTATGGAAACAGCAAAATACGCTGAAACTTCTTCAATTGCGCAAAAAAGGTTTTCCTCTTGCTTGAGGTGGTTTTAACAGGTTCCTGAGGAGCTCTCTCCACGTTTCTCCTGTAGATGGTCAGATGGCCGAGGAGACTTGTTTTGTTTCTCCGCTTCTTCTTCTCTGTTTACTGGTGGATTACAGCCGTGCTTAAAGCGTAGCCTATAGCGCCACCTTCTGACCAAACTACGCTTTGCAACAAGCTGAGTTTATTTGCTCCAAACCAGCTGATGGAAACGCTCCTAATACACATTTCTTTTTTGCAACGTTTCAAAAGTTTGCTTAAAATTCCCTTGATAATTGAATGGTTTGACACAGGACATCTTTGGTCACAAAAGCTCTAATTGTGGGCTTCACAATGTGAAGTATGCACTCTGTGAGCGACTGAGTGGGCGCCATCTTGGAGTCTGATATCCAGTTCGTATCATACGTCCACGTGGTGGACGCGTTTCAGAATGACGACCAAAGATTTCATCAAATTTCTGACACAACTTTGGCGTGCGACGGCCCCCAAAATCACACAGTGCATGTCGGCCTTTAGTGGTGACAGCACACACACACGCGCACACACACACACACACACGTACACACCCGTATGAGCTGCAGGTCGGTGAGCGCTCGGACGCTGTAGTCGGGACAATAGCTGGACGGGCTGGTAGCATCTGCTGACTCAAAGGGATCCCTGGGAGAGTGACGCTGGGTCGACACTGGAGACTGGTGCACTGTCATCACACACACACACACACACACACAGTCAGCATAATATCTGCAAACCTCAGCCATGCCGCCGTCTTCTTTTTATAGCCATGTGCTGACTCATAAACCTCAGTTATGTAAACATGAACACTGCTTTATGTTTCAATGTAAAATGGAAACCTGAAATTGACTTCACATATATTATTTCTTTAACACTGCACATGCCCATTAAAGCTGTGGGACTAGTGCTGACACAATCAGTGAGGTTTCAATAATACTGATGATCGATTAAATTATTTATTTAAGCAAAAATACTAAACATCCTCTGCTTCCAGCTTCTCTGTTGTGAGGATTTGCTGCTTTCTTCTGTTTTATGTGACTGTAAATTGAATATTTTGGGGGTTTTGGACTGTTTGCTGACTACATGATTAATCAATAATGAAAATAATCATTAGTTGTAGCCCTCACAGCTGGAAATAAAACTCACTGATGTAACAAACTCTAACAGTGTCCATCACTAATTCATTCAGCTCCTAAAACTGTCACCAGATGGCATAATCAATAACATCACTGATCAGCAAAAGCCCATCTAATGGAGACAGCAACACTCAGTTAGAGCTCACTGTCAGATCTGTGGATTGAAACGTCTGCCTGCTGTTCCTGATCTCACCTGAAGATGGCAGCGTCAGAGCAGACACACCGTAGTACGTAAACGCCCCGTTCTCAAACTTCAGCCCCTCCTTACCGATCTCCACCTCCACGCGGCCCTGAGAGCAGACAAACAGGAAGCATGTGCACTGTAGCGTCTTTCTCTCTGGGTGCTGCTTCAAATATTTTCTTTCTCTCATCAAATGAGGAAAATGTTTCAGTGATTCCTCTAAAACTCTAAAAAGAAAGTTGTTTTTTTTCTGGAGTTATTTACCCACAGTGTTTCTCTCCACACTGCAGTTCTTTGGGAAAACAATGTACAATGTTATCATGAAAATAAATAACTCATTAGAGTAAAAAACAAAAAGTAATTCTCAGTTTTTCTAGCTGATGCAGGCGACAGTGTGACTGGATCTTTTTTCCTCCTTTGAACAACATATAGAAGTTTTATTGTTATAAAAACTTACCAACATACGTTATAAAGAGAAAAGTTTGTTTTAATGAGATTTAAGTTGATTTTGTGAATAAGAAGAAGAAGGTTTTGTGATATATAACGAGATGAAGTGATCCCTCACTACAAGAATAAAACTGAATATATTGGAGGAGTTTTTTTAAACTTGTGAAAACTCTGCTGGATCTTAATTTGATTATTTATATGATCACATTCACACATAAGTGGTCTAACAGTTCCTCTTAGTTTCTTTCTGCTTGATTTTGTTAAAAGTCTCAAATTTATATCGAAGATGAATAGAAATATTTTAAGAAACTGTACACTGATATGTCAAAAGTGTCTCTTGTACGTCTTTTTTTGGACAGCATATGCTCATATGTCGTGTCTGATTCCTCCTTCGGCTGTTGCTCCCTTTCTAGGAAAGCTGGGAGAGAAAATGTTTGACTTGCTGCCCGAAGCCGAAGCACACGCGTCTGAACATGAGCGCATACCTGCAGCAGCAGGATGAAGTAGTCCACCGGGTGGTTTCGAGTGTACAGATAGTGGCCCACGCTCAGCCGGTTGTTTGGGTCAAAGTGCACTTCCTGGTTGACGCTGGGGTGACGGAGAAGGTGGAACAGGACCTTCTCGGACACTCGCCCGGGGCTGAAGTGCTCCACTTCTACAGGGGTCAAAGGTCAGAGGCACAGACTACAGTTAGCTCGCTGTGTGGGCGGTGATGTCACACAGAGGATCAGATATGTCTAGACTAGTTGACCTCAGTTTCTTCGTGTTTCTGTAGCCTCAACTCCTCAGCTGAATTATAATATATAACAGCAACACAATCATTACATGTGAGGTGTTAAACTGTGACTCATTCAATCAGTGTGAGGTCAACAAGGTCAACCACAACCTCACCCAGACTTTCCGTTTTGTCACATACATATAGGTAAGGATTCACACACACACACACACACACACACACACACACACACACACACAAACCTCTGGACAGGAAGCGGTGTGTAGCCAGCAGGAGCTGAGGCGACGTACGGATCTTGGGTTCTCCTTCAGGAGGCTTGAAGAGAGAAAACTCCTCGTGGACGCTGCGAGGCTCCAGAGGAATCTCCAGCGCAGCGACCGGACGCTTCACCTTCCTGTCCACTGCAGGAGGAGCAGGAAGGTTTTAATAAAAACACCAGAGGCCAAATCAATAAGCACATTTACAGAGACTTACAGTAGCCATCAGACTCGTCCAGGATCTCTGATTTGATGATCTCCTCGATGACGTCCTCTAAGGTGACCAATCCCAGCACCTCGTAGAAAGGATCTCCCTCCCCCTCGTTGTTCACCTTCTGGACGATGGCCATGTGAGAGTTGCCTGACAGAAGGGGAAAGGTCAGAGGTCAAATCACAGAAAGGACTCCTTCAGTAAATTTTATTTAAAAGAGATCACTCTTCATTAAAAGATCAGTTCACCCACATTACAAAAAACATTTTTTACCTAACCTCTGGTGGTATCGAGCCACGCAGATAGTTTTATTTGACCAGGTTTTGAGTTTCTGTCTCCGCTCCTATACAGTGGATTGCTTTTTCATTTTCAGTTTTACAAGTTAAACAGCCATATCTCTTTCCAGAAACACTCTTCAATTGGAAGTTTATGGGGAGGTGTGGTGTGTGAGGCAAAATGGTACTCCTTCTGGGAGTCATAACTGTCAAATCTTAACACACACAGACATGATACACATATTTTAAGATTCAATGTGACTTAAACTTCCAGAGAATATTATTATTTACGATGTCTATTGTGAATAAATGTACATAAATCAGCTTAGAAATCATAGAAATAAAGTTGTTCCTCATGACAGCAGAACTTGCCTGAGAATCCTCCTATTTTTAAGTTTTCTTCAGTAGCACAGTAATCCAGTGATAGCTGTCTGGACAGCCATGGGTACACTGCAGACAGGAGCTGCTAACAGCTCATTCGGCATACTTTTAATGGTGCCAATTTACCAAAATGTAAATAAATATAGGCTAAAATGGCTTAAGTCGTAGCCCACAGCTAACTCAGTGACTCCATGGCAACAGATAAGCAGATAAAGAGAAGAGAAAATATTTTAGACGTTTGTAAACTAAATGTAAGACTTTTTATACCTTCTAAGGCTTTTTTTGAGGAAACTAAATTCAGTGCTTTTTACCTGCAGACAAACTGAACCTAAAACAAAATAAATCCAAATAAAATGTTCAAAACCATCACAGCAAAGAAGCCTCTGCTGTGATGTTTTATGTGAACTTCTTGTACGATTTACTTTCCTCCCACGAGCACGAGTGTGGGTGAGCGCACCTTTCTTGAACTCCTCCAGCATGGCGTCCAGTTTGGTGTCGTTGAAGACGTAGTGCAGCGGGTGATTGTAGAACTTGGTGATGGTCGTCATGGGGGTGCAGTCGTCTGGGTCCACCAGAGCCAAGTCTTTCACGTAAAGGATTTCCACGATGTTGGACCTGCAAAATCAAACACATGTGGATGACCGGACACGCAGAGAAACCAAAAACCTGATCCACTGGTCCACTGTAAGGACACTGTTTGTTGGCACTGAGGTTTAAACACTAACAGGTTCTTTCTTTGAGGCTGGTCATTATGAAAAGTTTAAACATTGAACTGCTCACTGTTGTTCTGTATGGCTGCAGTAAAGAACCAGCCATTAACCTGTTTTATTATATTCATAAAGCCATAAGACACTCAAAGACACTTTACACAACAAGTTAAATGTGTATTACGGAGGGCAATAACTGCTTTATAATTCATATATATGTGTGTGTTAGGGTTAGGGCTGGGCGATTAATCAAATTTTATGTTCAATTATCTTCCAACGATGATGAAAACAAGACGAGATAAAACGATTATTGTGCCGCACTCCGTTTCTCAATGATGCTCTCGTTTAGTCTTGTGTTATAAATCCAGCGCACCTGTTTCCTTTACAGCGGTGAGAACTCTGCAAATACTGTGCTGTCTCTGCACCACGAGGCAATACGACCAGTTTGTTTAATCATCTGAAATCCAATCACAATAAAGGAACAAAAATAAAACCTGAGCAAAGTAAAGCCCACTCGACTTGTTCCACCGCAACACGTGAAGTTCAAGGAGATCCACTGTTAAAAAGTTCAATAAATTCATGATGTTTCCAGAAACAGAACAGAAATATGTTTGTTTTCATGCTTCCTATCCGAAAGTCTGCAGTGTAGAAGTGTGAAGAGGAAGAAAGGCACTAACGAATAAAATGTCAAAGTTAATAAGGCAGCAGAGCTAACGTAGACAGAAGCAGTGTCTGGACAGAAGGTGGCGCTGCACTGAAACACAAATATCAGCCACAACAACCTCGGAAATGATCATTCATCTCCTTTATTACTTTGAGTTTCTTTTCTATTTCCTTTAATGACCTTTTTCTTTTACACACAACAACTATAATATCTCAGTGAGCAGCTGGAACGTAACCTAGAAATCTACTGTAGGTTAAATAATTAGTCGTTTTTTAAGCAAAAGTGCCAAAATTCACGTCTCAAATATGAATATTTGCTGCTTTTCTTTGGTAGGAAACTGAATATCTTTGAGTTTTGTACAGTTTGTTTGGAAAAAACAAGCAATTTGAATCAGTCAGTTTGTGATGGGCACTTTTCACTATTTATTGATATTTTATGGACCAAACAACTAATCAATTAATAAAGAAATATTCAGCAGAGTAATCGAATATGAGAATAATTATCAGTTGCAGCCCAACATTTTTACATACAGCAATAATACTCTCCCAGTGAGCACTGGTTTGGTGATTTACAGGTCAAATTGATCTGAATTTAGTCAAAAAGCTACAGTTTTTTAGACAATACGTTTATATGAAATCGTGGTTTCGGCAACATTTCAGTGACTGTATTTCTACATGTAGTCAGGACCTGCTTCACACTGAAATACAGCCATTTAAATGCTGCTGAAACAATAGTTATATTTACCCTCCAGACACCTCTGGACTAATAACCCCAGCGTTGGAAGAAGTACTCAGATCTTTTACTTAAGTAAAAGTAGTAATACCACAGTGTAGAAGTACTCTTAAATGTACTTAAGTAATAGTACAAAAGCGTTCTCTATCTATCTATCATGTGTTTAAGTATCAAAAGTAAAAGTACTCATTAGGGACCAGGATGGCCCCTGGCAGTGTTATTTACCATATTCTATCTAATATTGTATTACTCCTGATATATTCATATATAAGCAGCATTTTAATGTAGCTTGCAGAAGTTTGCTATTTTAACTAGTTGTTTATTCCTTGATCGTGTATAATTTTTAACAGTCCCAGATTTATTTTGGTGTAAAATTGAATGTTCGGATCCCTTTAGATTTGAGTTTGACATTTTACATTTTGCTCAGTAATGGTGACACCTAGTTTGGCATTTCTTTTTACTTATTGGCTGATATATATATATATATATATATATATATATATATATATATAGCAGAGTATATATATATATATATATATATATATATATACACACCAACATATCTGCAGTAAGCTAATATCAGCTATAACAGTTAATACTCTCTCCCAGTCTCCTATCTGATCTTTGATGTCCACTGTATTGACTGTTTCCATCAACAAACTGTAACTTTTGGTGTTTTACAGAGTTTACAGAGAGCCATGCTGCTGTGCCCACCTCTCCTCCTCGTATATGGGCACCCGAGTGTATCCGCTCTGCATGATCTCAGACATGGTGGAGAAGTCCAGGACGGCCGAGCTGGGCAGCATGAAGCAGTCCTTCAGAGGGGTCAGGATGTCCTCCACCGTCTTACTGCGCAGCATCCCGCGGCTGAACTCCTCCTTCACGAACTCACTGCACAGACAAACACAGGATGAGACGAGGCAACACACCTGTGTGTTATTCTCCCTGAATGTGTCTTTAATCACCTGTAAGGGTCATTGACGCTGGTGCGGATCATCTCCATGGCCCTCTCCCTTATCCCACAGGTGCTGATGTCCCTCCTCAGCGCCAGGTCCAGGATCAGCCCCAGAGTGCAGGACAGAGGGAAGGTGAGCACGATACAAACCTGGCCCAGCCAGGTAAGAGCCGGCGCCAGTTGGAACCCGTAACCGGAGCACACGATGTGAGGAGCCAGCTCCGCCAGGAAGAAGATGAGGAAGCCGCTGGTGAACACTGCGGAGACGATGGAGCCCAGAGCCCGGTACAGGAGGACACCCAGGACCGAGTGTCCCAGAGCGCACAGGAACAGCAGAGAGCACACCTGGCATGGAAAAGGGAGATTTTAGCATCAAGGAAACCGAACATTTTCACCCCGCCCTCAGCCTGCTGTCCTGCGGCTTTCAGGAACTTACCAAGAAGTTTCCCCTCCTCCTGATTGGCTCCAGACGCTTGGCGGCCCGCTTCTCCTCCTCGGATCCACAGCTGTGAAGGACATAAAGCTCCACGGGGTCCAGCCACAGCAGGCTCAGGTTCACTGTCCTCAGCACCGTGCAGATCAGAAGCAGCAGCACTACCAGCACGGCCAGACCCCACGGCGGGATGTAGTCTGCGGGCAGACCGTTGTCGGGGGTTATCCGCAGTCTGTCCGGGCCCGCAGATGCCCATTTCCCTCCGCTCAGCACACACAGGTGGTGGTAGGTCTGCTCGCTGCCAGCAGAGATGCTCCCCTGCCGGACCTCCACCGTTAGCAGCCCGCTGTAGTCCTCGTCCGCGGTGAACGTATCCGTCACCTGGAAAGCGGACTCGTGGCGGTTGGACTCCTCCCCGCACGGATCAGGCGCATCCCCGATCGCCCCGGCCGCTCCGCCAGCTGCCCCTGCGAACGCCACCCAGGGCCAGCTTCCATTCAGATCAGTCCCAAAGAGACGGAGCTTGAACGTGGCTCCTTCTGGCGCCGAGATGATCCGATCTTTCATACACACCAGACCCGCCGGGTCTTCCAGTCGCAGCCCCAGAACCAGCGGGGCTTCCTGGCTGCAGGCGCCGTACCTGATCCCGCAGAACAACAATATCATCAACAGGAACCGTAGACCTGCCAAGCTGGCCACCATATTGGAATTGGTCAGCCTGGCTCTGCGCGGATCATGTGACTCTAGCCCCGCTGCGACCCCGCCCACCGGGGCTGAGCCAGCCAAACAAAACGAACACTGCAACTGAACTGCGCGGCGGCCATTTTGGTTCTACACGCACAGGCGGAGCGCTGGGATCACTGTACATTTTGGGGCTCGATTCTGAATGTTTTTGTTTTTTACTGCGCCGCCCCTTCTCAAACCCAGTCAGTGTGAGCTCACAGCCAATAAAAGAGGAGAAAACAAGGAGGAGCTCACGCCCATCTTTGTTAGATTTGATCAAAAACAAGTCATTCATCACTCTGGGCCCGTTTAGAGACACAAGTATACATTACGACATTTGAGGAACAAACCCTTTAAAGGATTGGTTCACCTTTTTTCAAGTCTGTCTTAAAACAATACTCGTGTAATTGAGTTATTCACTGTAATTATCCCTCCTCTTCATAGTGAAATGGAAGTGAAGTGATCTCTTCCTATCCACAGAAAACCCACAGTCCTTGCTCTGTGTGGGAAAAAAATGCATTCTTAAGTTGAACCAAAACTAATATAAGGCTTCAACAATTCAAGTTAGTCGAGTCGGTTATCTTCCAAAGTCTTTTTAGTATGAAATGCCCTCTTTGTGTAAGTTAACTAGCATAGCAACCGCAGGTCAGCAAGGAAACAATGGAAACACCATAGACTGTATATAAAGATAAAGATATAATCTTTATACAGTCTATGGGAAACACAAAGAGGGAATTTTGTACTAAAAACACAGTAACTTTGTAAGATAGGAGTATTAGCTAGAGGCTTGGTGATGTAGGGACTACTGGCAGGGCTAGTTAGTGAGCTACTTTAGCTAGCAAGATAATGGCTGACACGCTAGCTAGCTGGGAACATGCTAGCGCTAGTCAGTCGCAAAAGCTCTCCAAGCTTCTTTCTATTGTTTTCTGTGACGTTTACTCTCCCCAGGCATTTTGTACATCATTTTATTGAATAAAGAGTTATTGAAGAGGAGATAAAAAGCTTGCTGAGCTAGTTTTTACTATTTCTGTCAGGTCGCTAACGAGGGAGTGTATCTATGCTCCCCAGCTCAATATCCTCTTAATATGACACATTAAGGAGACCTTTCAAATGGTTTTATGTTCTCAGCAATGTTTTTTCCCCCTAGATCAAATGTTCAGTGTATATTTCCGTGGGTCAATATGTTGAAATCACCCACCTACAGCTTATAGCCTACTGATGTTATACTCCTTGAAACCTACGCCCTCAAATTTGTGGGCAAGACAGTTTTCTTTACTTTAGACATTTATATCTCCACAGAGGCTGAACAGATTTTTACCATTCAAACTGCATTGAAATGTGCAAAGAATGCTAAGATTCCCTGTCGTGTATTCGTAATAATAATATATTTGTGCAATAAGTGTTTAGCTGTGCGGTCAGTGTATGGGAAGTGCAGGTTTGGTAATGACAGGCATATAATAACCAGCTTCCTCTTGATAACAAAATTTGAGGATCCACCCACATGTCCTGTAAACACTTCTCACATGAGTTAATGTGAAATTACAGCCCAAAAGAAAACTTAATTTCAGCACTGATAATCCACAAAATAACTTTGTATGTGAATCAAACAGAGACAGATGTTCTGTAGAGAAATATATCTCAGGTTTATTAACCTCAGATTTCTTCAAATGCCTTACAGTAGTTATAAAACAGTATGTACACATTGCTTTAAGTTACACATTCCATGTGTGGAAGTGCTCCTCCATCTTTAGCACAAACATGTTGCAGCAGTGTCTGAATATGAAAACCTGCCAAACAGGTATTCTGCATCCACTGTACATACCCTGGGGAGATGAAAAAGGAAAATATCTTTACTTCCGTATCAGAGTTTACAAGTCCTGCCTGGATTTAAAGTATTGTTGTAATGCTTACCTATAAATATTTTTGTATTTCAGGTCCTTGAATTATCTCAAATCTGCACTGCAACTCTGAAAAACGTGATAAATACTGGCTGCTCTCTCTGTGTACAAAGACATCGTAACCTAAATATATCTGAAGAGGATGATAACAGATGCAAACACATGTTGTGGGGCACTCTTCTTCACCCTCCTCACCTTTGTTTCTGCATCGCTCCACATGCACAAAACCTTAAACAAACTCAAACAACCCACGTGTGAATGATACACAGTGTGGATAACTGACTGGCCTGAGAACCCTGCACCAGAAAATATTTAACCTTGGTAATCATTCATCGCACAACTGCAGGGCTTAAAACAACACCACAGGAGCTGCTGATAAGCCCCGCTCCCCCGCTGCAGTCCCATGATAGAAAAAGGTCTGAACAATAAAAACGTCTCAGCAGATCCGACCGGCAGTCAAAGCCGGAGGAATTTCAATACTTTTGAGCGGCGGGAGAGGAGTCGAGATAAGGGCAGGGTGGAAAATAGACGAGGAAAGGGAGTGAAAAGTGAGGAGGAGGCGTGGGAGGAGAGAGGAGGGAGACAAGGGATGGCCAAGGATGAAAGTAAAGGGGAAGGAGAGACGAGGATATTGGCTGAGAAAAAAAACCTTTGGTTATCACGTCAAATGACAAAAACAAAAGAAGAAAGCTACAGAAGATAGGAGGAGTAAATTATTATTTGAGGTCAACTCTGTGCAATGTTTATTGCTATTTAATGCCTTCCTAGCAAAACAATGGAAATAAAACTTGAAATAACATATCCGAACATCCCATCTCTCATTATAAATAGAGCTATTTTCAACATCTCTTTCAGCAACACATAAATTCCCTTCATGTGTTCATGTACAGAGTATTTACAGTAACATAACACAAACAGCAATCAGGGAACTGAACACAGTGTTTCTGGGTAAAGTGACCCAATAAAAGCTGTGTCTTACAGCTGGAAGCCCGTTTCACAGAACCACACCTTCAGGTGCCTATAACAAAAAAAACAAAACAACAATAAATACAATGTTTACAATAAATACAACATTAATAAGTAGAATTGTTTGCACGTTTCCCAGTACACAAACTGGTAGTCACACAGCCAACCAGTGGCTTCACTGGAAACCAGTATAAGACCAATTGCTACATGAGACCTATATGAACCAGCAGGCAGGTCTAATTTTCTTCAAATAGAGGGTAAGGCTATGTCGACTATATATTTGCATTTAATGAGCAGGTTTTTCCTCATCTGGAGGCTCCTGCTGGATAAAATCTATGCTTTTCACAGAGTGCTGATCTTCTCCAGGGCCGGATTTACCTGGTAGAGGGACCCCGGGGTAAAAATGAGCTGCTGGGCCCCTGTTAACCCTCCCCATTATTCCTCCCACTCTGTGCATTGTGTATGGTATTCCCATGCTGGAACACTGCCATGGCCCCAGGTTTGCTGTGTGGTCATTTGGTAAAGCACAAAAACTGAAATAATGAAGGTCTTGAAACTAGATTTTGACACTGGGATCCCTGTCAAGACAAGACCTCAAGGTCAGAAAATAAACCTCCTTCATACCCTTAACATTTGACTTTGGGCTTTAGTGGTGCATACGCCCAGTCGTCTTTTAAATAAATCAAATTACACTCAGTGAACCTGGGGAGCAGGTGTTAATCCAGCTTTGATCTTCTCACTTTGGAAAATCAGCCCAAAAAAACAAAAAACAAAATGAGAAATGCTTTGGAATCACTTTTTCAGACTTAACACTACGTAACTCACGAGTTTAAAGTGTTTTCAAATCAGTGCTAGCTTATACAACAGTTGTTCGTTTCTTTAAAATCTTTTTAAATAAATCACTACATCGTCAACAAAATAATTAATCTTCACAGTCACTTAAATTGTTTCAGTGTCACTGCATTCATAGGAAGAAAAAGAGAAAAAAAAAGGTAGGTAGGTAGATTACATGCTAGCAGCTTTAACACCTGAGCTCAGCCCGTCACCCGCCGAGAGTGAGGAGTGAGCTGCTACAGTCGTCCTCATGTCAGGCTACGTCCACATTACTACGTTTTTGTTTTAAAACGAAAACGTCCACACAAGCATTTTATCACAGTTTCAGAAATAATCTCTGTCCATACTACACATCTGGAAACGCATATCACATGACCATTCACGTGCACTGGACATGCATGTGCCGGTGTAAACAGGAAGCAGATTGTCTGCTCTGGCTGGCTGGTTGCTTAGTTGCAGAAAATACTACGAACGAAGAACAGCCATGGCGGAAAGTAAAAGCAGAGATCACTGGCATGACGAATCAGGGAAGGACACGTCGTGGCTGATTAGACCCAATCAGGAAGTGAACGTGGGCGTCTGCGTCATCGTTTTAGAACGTCTCTGTTTCCGCCCGTCATCACTAAAACACAACCCCGGAGTTTTCAAACTAAACAGCAGCGTTTTAAAAGGTCTCCGTTTTAGGGGTTATAAAACGCCGGAGTAATGTGGACGCTAGGAGTAAACGTAGCAATAGTGTTTTAAAACAAAAACGTAGTAGTGTGGATGGAGCCTTAATATCTTTATCTCTGGAACACAACCAAACCTCCAACTCCTCGTCTGCTCTAAGCACGGGTTCAACAGCATCATTTACACACACACATACAATTAAATATACTTCACATTGTATTCTGTGTTTATGAATTAATCCCTGGTTTGGAATGTCATACAGACACACACACACACACACACACACACACCATACGTACAGTCACAGGAAACAACATGAGGGTTTCTCACACTACATTTAGCCCTGGGACAAGACAGGGTTAACATCGCTAGTGTGAGTCAGTGTGAAGACGTGCTGTGGAATGTTTGTTGTCCATTAAATCTCATCAAGTTGTTGTGCTGTGAGTGTTTTCAGTTTCCAAGTGTCAATCCTTAACCCCGGGTTTGGACTGCAGGCCAACGGGTTGAAGGAGTAGCTAGCTCGACAGTTTCGGTCAGCTCTTCGTGTCTTGACGTTGTGAAGCTTTTTGAGAGGGAGCTGGTGTCGCGCCGAGCTCTGGTCACAGTGAGGAATATTTAGTGGAGACGCTAAGTTCACAACAAACAGTGTCATCTGAAGTGTGCAGCTTGTCCTTCAACTCAAACCGCAGTGTTTTCAAGAACCAAAGAAAGCAAAAAAAAAAATTAAATCTCTAAAATATAAAAACAAATAAACTGAATGTATATATATAAATTATTAGCATAAATATTTTCATTCTTGGAAATTAAATAATTTAAAACATACTGCCTTGGTCAAGAGGTAGGCCAGGAAGACACCCACCTTCACATCACTGGTAATATTGACTTAAAGTTTTAGCCTCTTAAATACAAATCATGTGTAAATTATATCACTGCTGACTATTATCCACTTTTCAGGCAGCCATTGGTTTCAATTAATTTCTGTCGGGTATAAAAAATCAATTAGCAGACTTTCTTTACAGAGTTTAATTTCTGTCAGTTAATAGATTAATAAATGCACAATGCTATTACTTCATTAATTAAATATGCATTTAAATTGTGCATTAATACCTAATAACTAAAATAAAATACAAAAGATGATTAAAATAGCCAATTCATATTTATATTGTCTTTAAATTGTTAATTAATAATTGAGAATTAAAATTAAATAGCAAAATTCATTTTAAAAATACTTTGTAAAGTATAGTTTTTGTTATAAAATCTAGAAAACTGCAGCAAAAAAATAGTCAGGAGTAATGCAAAGTGTTCACGATTTGTATTAAATGGGCGAAAACGTGCAAAACCACTTTTACGGTTGTTTAACTTTCACTCAGACCGAGGCGGCAGACAGATAAATTAATTCATTCACATCTATCACAACTCTGCATTAATAAAAGTCGTCTCAACTCCAAAGAACACACAAGACCTAACTAATCATACTTATTGAAAATAAAAAACCTTGACCTTCAACTTTATAGTTTTTGGAAGTTTCATTCTTTGGAAAAAATAGACAGAAATTAAGAAGCAAACTAAATAAAAACAAACTAAACTGACTCCTGTTAACAGTAACCTGTGTAGCAGTGTTGAGGAGATACAGCACTGATCTGGAGTTTTCTGTTAATGTCTTACCAGAGACGACTTAAAGGGTCAGTTCACATAAATGACACAAAAACAACAACTTATATCTGCCTCTCAAATACAAAGGAGGTAAATGTAATTTTGTTCATGTGAAAAACTGCAATTGAAAAAACGTAAAAGTCGAACTGAAATTTGAATCCTCCTCACTTTTCGTGTTGGATAACATAATGATACTGCAGCTAATGTGCATGTTTTTTGTTTTATAATAAATGTGGAAACAGCAAGCTTCAGAAATCTGAGTGGGCGGTTCCCATGGCAACAGTTGACTGACAACTGGGGAACCAGTGTTGCTAGGAGACGCGCTTTCAACTGCCATGGTGTCGCCCCTTTTTTTAACAAGCACACATAGCATTGGTTGTGTGCTGTTAGCAATTTAAAACATCTGCCAGTTTATAACACTCAACATTTGGGAGGACCCATCGTGCTGCTAAGTTTGTATTCAACTCAGGAATGCTGAAGCTAGTTAGCCTAGCTTGCTAACATTAGCACTGATTCCTACTAGATTTTCTTTTCGTTCGTGTTATTTCAGTCATCAATGGCTCCTGCACATGCTGTTCTCGTCACACATTATACAAAGGACAGGGCCTAGTTAGCATTAGCCATCTCTCTTTCATGAGGAGAGGGCCTAGCTAGCATTAAATGTTTCTCTTTCATGAGGAGAGGGTCTAGCTAGCATTAAATGTTTCTCTTTCATGAGGAGAGGGCCTAGCTAGCATTAGCCATCTCTCTTTCATGAGGAGAGGACCTAGCTAGCATTAAATGTTTCTCTTTCATGAGGAGAGGGCCTAGCTAGCATTAAATGTTTCTTTTACATGAGGAGAGGGCCTAGCTAGCATTAAATGTTTCTTTTACATGAGGAGAGGGCCTAGCTAGCATTAGCCGTTTCTCTTTCATGAGGACAGGGCCTAGCTAGCATTAAATGTTTCTCTTTCATGAGGACAGGGCCTAGCTAGCATTAGCCGTTTCTCTTTCATGAGGAGAGGGCCTAGCTAGCATTAAATGTCTCTCTTTCATGAGGAGAGGGCCTAGCTAGCATTAGCCGTTTCTCTTTCATGAGGAGAGGGCCTAGCTAGCATTAGTCGTTTCTCTTTCATGAGGAGAGGGCCTAGCTAGCATTAAATGTTTCTCTTTCATGAGGAGAGGGCCTAGCTAGCATTAAATGTTTCTCTTTCATGAGGAGAGGGCCTAGCTAGCATTAAATGTTTCTCTTTCATGAGGAGAGGGCCTAGCTAGCATTACCTGTCTCTTTTTCATTGTCCTGTAACCTCAGCACTTCGTACGTTGCCCCGTGATTTGAAAATTACGACACAAAGTAATGTAGGTCCGGTATGGCTGTTGGATTTTAAGAGAAACTACTTTCAATGCCCGCCCACACATAGCCTACTAATGTAGGGGGTGCTGTCACTGCAGAAAAATAAATAAATAAATACCTTTTTTTTTAATGATAACAATATTAAACAATGATTTTTACGCAAAACTGCATTTTAATTTCAGTTCGACTTTAACAGAAACAATGTCCCAGTTATCCTGGATCATCCACAGGCCTCACTATGAACAGCTTTCATACAGATGATTTACTCAGTACAAAGTAGCTCCTGTTCACAGTGAGGTCTGTAGATGATCCACTGAAACTGGGACATTGTTTTTGTTTCACGTTGCTGTGAGCATCACGAATGAAATTACGGAGGTGTCAGAAATCAAAAAAACCTGGACAAATAAAACCAAAACCGTCTGCAAGGCGAGATACCACGAGAGGTCAGTAGGAAAATATGTCTTTTTGTAATCTGGGTGAACTGATCCTTTAAGAGCACACACACACACACACACACACACACACACACACACACACACACAACCAACCCCGTCTACATTTCTAATCATACTCACTAGTGTTCCCTGTGCCTCTGCCCTCTTTGTAGTCTTGATCTTTGTCAGTGTCGGGAGGGGAACATGCAGGAAAGGATAAAGGAGGATCTCGGTTTACAAAATACACATGGTGTGCTGATCCTCAGCATCCCACAGACGTCTGCAGAAAAGTTCAGGAGACAACAAGCAAACAGGAAGTGGTGCGAGAGTGTGTTAACGTGAGTGAGTGTGCAGGTAGTTTAGTTTCCCCCACAGGGACTTTAGTTAGATGGTGCTTTCAGTGTGTGCGTGACTGATGGTGTGAACGTGGGGATGTGCCTGGGTGTGGCTGGGCCTGCGGGGGCCCACACAGTTCTGCTGCTCACTGAGCAGAGTGGTGGTCTCTCCCGGCCCGTTCTCCGGGCCAGCAGAGGGCGGGGACTGCTGGGACTTGGAGGAGGTCAGAGTTGGGTGGGGGTTAAAGGTGCACGGCGCTGTGCTCGTGGAGGACGGAGGGGTTTGGGAGATGGGGGTGTGGTTGCTCGGAGTGGGAGGGGCTTGCGGCAGAGACTGGCTCGGACTACGGCTGGAGGAGGAGGTGGTCTGGGGCAGAGCGGCGCGGCTGCTCGGCGGCGGCTGAGCATTAGACGGCAGACGCTTTACAGGAGGCGTGGCCAGCGGCAGTGGAGCGCGGGTCCCCAGAGGCGTCACGGGGGGCAAAGAGACAGACGTGTCCAGACGAGTGTGACTGCCCTCTGGAGACTGCGGTGTGCTGTCCAGCCTGGACGCCAGGAGACTGTTCTGGTACTGAGCACGTGTGATCTGAGGAGAACACAACACCACAGAGGAGACGGTAAATAAAGAGAATCAGATATCAGTCACAGGAGCAGAACCAGTACTTTAACTTTTGATACTTTAAGTACATTTTGCTGAAAATACTTTGATTTTGAATTCAGGACTTCTGCTTGTATTGGAGTATTTTTACATGAAAGTATTGGTACTTTTACTTAATACATCCATGGTCACGTCAGATAGAGTTTCATCTGCAATGAAGACAACAACTCCCATGATCCCACACTACTTCACAATGTCATCAAACTACGTCTTTTGTTATTGTTTTGATTGAGACTCCTAGTGGCAGAAATGACATACAGTGTGTTTACGTAAAGAGTCTGAGTTTTCTTCCAGCACTGCTTACAGTTAATATACAGTGAAGTACAGTGGAGTTTGCTGACTGGTGCTTAGTGAAACTGAGAGTTACCTTGACGAACTGCAGGTCTGTGAGAGCGCGTACGCAGAAGTCCGGTATGTACTGGAAGGGGGTGCCTGGGATCTGAGTGACGCTCCCGCCGACGGAGCAGCTTTCTGGAGCGCGCTCAGTGCAGCTCAGAGACGCAGAGCGGTTGAGGTTACCCCCGTGTGAAGGAGAGCGAAACTCTGGGATTGACGAGAGAAGAGAGTGAGCGAGAGGGTGAGGAAGCCAAAAGAAAAAGAGGCAAACACACACACACACACACACACACACACACACTTAAACATTAATAAAAGCAGAAAACACACCAAGAAACAACAGAAAAAAAAGAAAACATGAAAAAATGAAGGCGGCCAACTGATGCTGACAGTGTGGACGGTGGTGAGAGCAGTAAGGATGAACACACTGCAACACATCACACAAATACACAACACATTAACGTCGACATCACACAGTCACTGTGATTGATTGATGGATCGATGGTGTTTGTTATGCAAAGAATGCAACAAACATGCCGTGCGATGAGGAGGCAGAGTGCATCGTTTGAGCATTTTATGCCTGAAACAGGACTGTCTGAGGAGGAAGCTCTCTCATTGGCCAGTTTTAGTGATGTCATGGAGGGTGACGTAAGGGGGGGGGCAGGAAAGCATCCTCATAATCTTGCTTGAAGGGGTTGTGTTAAAGGAGAGAGAGAGAGCGTCGGTGAAGACCAGAGAACGTGAGTTCAGTGTCGCTCAGACGAGATCAAGTGGGAGGGTCGGAGGAAACGTTTGTGCTTAAAGGAATAGTTCAACATTTTGGGAAATACTCTTATTTGTTTTCTTTCTTTACGAGAGTTAGATGAGAAGATCGATACCACGGCACAAACCTTGGAGCTACAGCCAGCAGCTCATTAGCTTAGCTTAGCATAAAGACTGGAAACAGGGGGAAACAGCTAGCCTGGCTCTGTCAGCAGGTAAAAAAAAAAAACCCTCTAAAGCTCACTAATTATTTCTTGTTTTGTTGCAAGATATAACCCTATAACCTTTGAACAGAGCCAGCTGTTTCCAGTCTTTATGCTAAGCTAAGCTAACTGGCTGCAGCTTTATATTTAAAGGACAGACATGAGAGTGGCGTTCATCGTCTCATCTAACTCTCAGGAAGAAAGAAAGAAAGCAAATTAACTTATCTATAAAAATGTCAAACTATTCCTTTCACCAGAGGTCTGCGGTCAGATTATCTTTCTCCTCTTGTTGATGTGTCGTCACAGGAGTTATGAATAATATCTGACCACAGATCAGTGGTTGAAGGGGAGGAGGTGGTGAAAACAGAGGGCGCCGCACCGAGAGCCCCGTCCAGCAAGTTCGTCTGACTCTCTTCACGCTGTAATAATCTGAGAATATAAAGATGGACCACATGACAGCTCCCGACACTGACCAGAGACCAGACCAGAGCTGCAACTACTGACTCATTCTGTAATAAATCCATCTAATGTAGCTCTGAAACAATCAGACGATTAAATCAATTAGTCGATCGACAGAAAAGGTAATCGGGAAATATTTTAATAATTAAAGAAGATTCATTTAACAAGCAGAAAATCAACTTGTCGTAGTGTCTCAAATGTAAGAACTGCTTTTCTCTGTTATATGAGAGTAAAGTAAACATCTGTTGGTTTTACAAATTTAAAGACGTCATTTTGGCGTCTGGGAACTTGTGATGGGTCTTTTTCAACATTTCATATGTAAAAAATATCTCTGCACACCTGAATGTGTGACATGTTCATTGGAGGCCAGCACAAGTCGGATTAAAGTGAAAAAACTATTGACGGCGATGTTTCGGTCTTCACCAAATGAAGGCTGTGAAGAGTAATCAATAACGATGAAATAAATATATATAAGTCTGATTTACTCTATAAAATTTAAAGCATGTAATAAAAAATATCCACGCTGATGTCTTTAAATTGCTTGTTTTGTTGAACCAACAGACCAAAAACCCCCAAAATATCCATATTTTCTACGTGATAAAACAGGGAAAAGCAGAAAATCATCACATTTGAGAAGCTGGAAGCTGCAAATATTTAGCATGTTGTGCTATTTTACAGATTTACAATAAGGTCTGGACATGACCGAACTTCTTTGGTACTGACCAAAATGTGTCCTACAGTGTCTTGTCAGGTTCATGATCTTTTGGCCAATTTTAGACTGAACTGTATTTAGACCTTGTACAGATACTTGTATTCAGATAATATTTAACACTTTGGCTTCTTTTGTTGGAGTTAAAAAAACACTATGGTTTTGGTGTCAGTGCAGAAACTCAGGTATCATATCAGCAGTGATAACCAGTCTTACGTATTGAAAAGCTCAAACCTTCCCCTGTTGTCAATGAGGACAAAAACGCATAAAAAAGTGTCAAAAGGCCAATTAAACTAACTCAAACTGCCTTTACTTCCTGCCAGCTGTCTGTATTTTTACCGGCCTGTACTTGCTGGATCAGGGCTCTGAGGATGATGGGAAAAAAGGAAAATGGTGAGATTGGCTTGAAGAGGAACCCCCTCCCTCCCTCCTCCTCTGGCCCATGCGAGTGTTTACCTGGGAAACGAGAGAACAGAGAAAACCTCTTAAGAGAGAGGCGTCGTGGAGGGGGGGACGCCACTGACGGGGAGAGAGGAGGGGTGACGGCTGAGAGAGAGGAGGGGAGGAAGGGGCAGAGAGAGACAGAGGAGCTGGTTTATTTATTTGCTTTTTCATTTCATTCATCCCTGCAGGAGTCCCACCGCGCCGCCGCCGGGCACCTGTTCTCCTCAGGTGAAGTCAATTTTTTAAAATCACAACAGCTGACTCCTCCGATCGACTTCCTCTACAGATCAATCAGCAGAACGAGCCTCTGGGCTGATTGGTTGGAGTAACATTTACTGCACAAAGAAGCTTTACGCCTCTGTCTTCTGCACCAAAACACTCCTGAAAATAACGAAAGTCTCTCCTCTCAGTGTTTCCCAGAATAGATCCAGATGAGAACATGTAATACTTTGAATTATTAGATGATACAGAGACTAAACCACCAGACATGAAGCAGAACCAGCTCTCTCTCGCCAGTACTGGTCCAGTTCTCTATGCATGGTCCGCCGTAAAAAACATTCAGTGTCTTTTTATGCTCCAATAAGAACTCTCAGATCTTTCACTGCCCTTCTTTTAAAGACCTGTCTTTTTAATAATTTGGGTTAACTTTGCTGGTATCATTGTTAATGTTTTATCATGTTGTTGGTTTGTTGGATTTCTCTCACTTATTGCTATTTTTTACTTATTGCTTCTTTTCAACTGATCTTGTTTTGTGAAGCACTTTGGGCGGCATGAAAGGTGCTATACAAATAAAGTTTGATCGATTGATTGATGGATACATAGAGCAGCTTTGTTCCAGTACATCTTGCAGCTGCCTCGTTGTTAAAATTTGACTTTTCACAGATTTTACTGTCCCTTATCTTCACATCACAGTCTTTACATCGTGCCAGCAGGTGGTTTTCATTTCAGTCTGATTTAGAAAATCTGCAACTTCCTGACTGATTTTTTTCCAGCAGAGAAAGTTCAGTTTAAAACATAAACTTTTAGGTGTTTTATGATGAGAAATGTTCAAGTGTTTGACAGACTGACGCTGCACACGCACACACACTGAGCTGCATGATGTGCACAGGGAGTACAGACAGCAGTTCATCAGGGACAGAGAGAGAAACAGGAAGAAGAAGAAGATCTGATCAGCAGTTACGATGCTGAGCCACTAGGAGTCACCGGTGTTACAGCTGCAGTGAGTCAGAGCGACTTCACCTCTGACCCAAACAGCAGCGGTGGGGTTTATAGAGGCTCAGGTAGGCTTACGTCATGCAACACCTGCCTCGTTTTACACCTGCAGAGTAAAGCTGATGCTCTGACTCCTCCGTGGATCTTGAGATTACTGAACACTGACTGCTGACTCCTCTAATTAAAACGTTAGCTGAGCCTTATTTTGCTGTCAGGAACTGATTCATGTTTGACAAATGAAAATAAATAGAAATATTCCTCACTGCTAAATGTATTTGTCCCTGTTTGTTTTGAACAGCATCTTAGTCCATACAAAGCTCCATTATAAACTCTCATAAATTAAATCTGAGGATAAAAATATCTCGGCACAATTAATGCAGCAGGTCATCTCAAGTATATCTCAAGTATAAAGTGCCCTGAGATAACTTTGTTATGACATGGCGCGATATAAATTAAACTGAATTGATATCTCTTTAGTGTCTCTGGTCGATTTCTCTGGCGTCACCTGTCGGCTCGAAGAGACGAACTCTATTTGAACTCGGTCTATTTGGAGTAAGCCTATTGCCTTTTCCTCTCCTCTCCTCAAACACGCAGCTTCATTACCGACTCGACCGACTGACACAGCACAGGCTCTGTGGCAACGTGTCGCTGCCACCGTGACACTAAAACATTTGTTCTTTTTGTACGTATCTGTTTCCACACAGCTGTCACATCATTTACAGTCCACAGCAGCCTTCCAGGGGTCGGTCCTCAACAGAAGCTAATGAGTTAAATCTAAAGATTAACGGCCGACGTATTGAACAGGTCCCTGTATCAGAGTCCCACTTAAAATTTGAGAGGCACGTTAAAATGGTGAGCAGGGTTGCAAATTAAAGCAAACACACATTCAGACTGATTAGAGACTGTCTGCTATTCCAGTTTTTGTGTGATTTCTTGGTTACAACAGCTACAATCACCAAGCCTCTTCTGATGATTTACAATCGAGCTATTCAAATTTTGGACAGGAAGCCGATGAGATCACATCGCTGCCGTGTTCCTAAGAAATCAAACTTAGCCTTTAAGTGCTGTGGTGTGTGGTGCTGGTTCATGCTATATAAATAACTAAACGAGATACAAGAACTGGCTGTAGGTGTGAATGTGAGCGTGACCTGCGACTCTGCACAGGATGAACTCGTACGGGTAAAAGATGGATGGATGATACTTTGTGTCTCATCTCAAGTATAAAATTAATCTCCATCAAACTATTTAAACCAGTTATTTGTCCATTTTTCTAGTCGACGGAGGCTCCAATGATCTTTGTTTTAACAACATATTAACTTATCATGTTCTAATGAGAACGTTTTGAGGGTAAACACTTAATTTTAGCTCCCACCTATTTAGAATTTATAAGCAGTATATAAACTATTATAACTGCTTTATAACACACTATGATGCAGCTGTAAACAGATACACGTGAGGACATTTTTAACTACTTATCTGGTGTATAAACGATGAATGGATATAATGTGACACATTTAAATACGAGGTGTCTATTGTATTGATTAATTATATTTATTAGTAACGTATTTATCTATGTATAAATCACTCTTTTTCACTCTCCGCGAAAACCGAACTCCATGTGCAGTGAAGGCCATGAGATGTGGCTGAAAGCACCAGAAATAATCATCTAATGATATCAGATATAATAGTATCACAGTCACAGGGACATTTTTCAACTTTTAATACTATGTATGTATTTTCCTGATTATACCCACATACTTTTACTTGTAACAGAGTATTTTTACAGTGTGGTATTAGTACTTATATTTAAGTAAAGGGTCTGAATACTTCCTCCACTGCTGGTATGTAGTAATAACAAGAACAATATGTGACTATAACATGAAAAATAACTTGTTATAATGTGAAAACAAGAAAGATTTCTCCTCATAATGACACACTGAGCTAATATTTGTCGTCACGGTGCAGCAGACCTCGACATTATAGAGGAGCTGCAGTGCTAAAGTGGTTTCTGCCTCTTCCAACCAAACTCCATGTTAATTCTTTATAAATTAAACCAAAATGTACTGATGGAGTCAGTGGGCCTCTTCTGCTGACTTGGTGGAAAACAGGACAGAGTGTGAAAAGTGTTGCAGCGCTTTCTGTTCGTGTATCTGTCTGTGTGTGTGTGTGTGTGTGTGTGTGTGTGTGTGTGTGTGTGTGTGTCTCACCCTGTGATGGTGAGCTCAGAGCCATGACTCCGTAGTAGGAGAACGGGCCGGTTTCAAACATCATGTTCTCGTTTCCGGCTTCCACCTCCACTCGCCCCTAAAACACACACACACACACACACACACACACACACACACACACACACAGGACATTTTGTTTAATAAGCCAATCATCTGACAGTGTACATTACACGTGTGTGTGTGTGAGTCAGTCAGGAAGCTAAAGTCCAGGAGTCGTCTCTTGTGGCAGGTAACAGAAACACTTTGATGCCCTATAAATATTCCATTCTGCTCCAGTGCAGGGTCCAGTGTCTCTTTACCTCACACACACACACACACACACACACACACACACACACACACACGCACACACACACACACGCACACACACACACATACGCACACACACACGCAGGTATGTAGTTCAGAGGTGGAACAGGAGCAGCGGTGCTCAGGTTGCGTGCTCAGTGTGTGAAGTCACTTTATCCACACCTCAGGTGTCAACAGCAAAGCCTCCATGTACCAAACACACACTTTCAAACCCAACAGCCAAAAAAACCCTCCAGCAGCTACACACACACACTGAGCTGAAGGAGAGTGTATGACAGACCGAGGTGTGTGTGTGTGTGTGTGTGTGTGTAAAAACAGATACTGGGAGTCTACACACATGGACGTTGTTCCACATGTTTCCTCGCGGACACAGAAACTACAAATCAAGCTTGAGAGTGGACTTTAATTTGACTAATAATCTGTTTTGTTTCTTAGTGTCTGTTTTTTTACTATAACTTGTGCATTGTCCTCGCTGAAATAAACAATAAACAGTCAGTTGATTAATCGATTAGTCGATCGACAGAACATTTATCTAACTATTAACCATTTTGATAATTGATACATCGTTTCAGTCAGATTTCCTGCTTTTCTTTGTCTTGTTTGAAAGTAAAAAAAAATATTTTTGACTGTTAGTTGGACAAAACGAGACATTTAAAGACTCAAACCTTCAGTTTAAAGACGAACCGGCACTTTCCACTGTTTCCTGACATTTTAGGGACCAAACAGTTAATTAAGAAAAGGATTCATAAATGAATCGATAATGAAAATGATTGTTAGTTGCAGCCTTAAATAGAATTTTTTAAAAACTTAAATGACTTTAAAAACAAATGTATGAGACAAAACACATGATTTTGAAAGTTGCTCATTTGACATCATATAAAAAAGGATTTTTAGAAGTTAAAATATATGTTTTTGATTATTTTTAGTACCGAAACAATGAAACCAGCTGATCAATCGACAGGAAATTCATTTACAACAATTTGGATAATTAAGTCACATAACAAGTAAAAAAACAAATATTTGCTGCTTTTCTCTGTTTTATATTATTGTAAATTAAATATCGGACGTCACCCTGGACCCTGGATTAAAATAATCATTAGTTGCAGCCGTATTTGTTTAAAATTAAAATCTTGACTACCAACAAATTAATGAGCAGTTATTGGTGTTTCTGAACTCAGTCTACATACCATTAATCTTGGCCAGTGTCACAAAAATCCAAAACCACCATTTTTATTTTATTTTCTCTTTTCTGACTCAAGCTAATAATTGTTGTCTTCCTTTTCTGTCAGTGCTGCTTTATATATATTTATATATATATTTATTTATATATATATATATTGGCCAGTGTCAGATTTATACATCATTGATAGTGTAATTTAGTACTTTGACTGAATTAAACTGTCAACCGCGACAAAGAATAAAAGCACCAAGGTCGTTTTTTAATTTGAAAGAAATCCACTTCATGACCTTAAGGCAGGTGCGTCTTAAAAGGTCGAGCTGCATGTGAGCTAATTCCCCGTCCAGACTGATGCAGCGACCCGGGATAAACGTGTGTTTATCACCAGTTTAAACCGGGTCAGCCTGAGTTAACTAATCTCACTGCATTCTGAGCAGATGGCTCGCTGCTGTGGACCGGGACAAACCCCCGTTAACGGAGCGCTCATCAGCTCGTGTCAAGTGACAGAAAAAGACATATCTGGTGTAGATTTAAGCTAGTGTGTGTGTGTGTGTGTGTGTGTGTGTGTGTGTGTGTGTGTGTGTGTGTGTGTGTGTGTGTGTGTACCTGCAGGATGAGGATGAAGTAGTCGACAGGTTTGCCCCTCTGGTACAGGAAGTGCTGCGGCGAGCGTTTGTCGTTTTCGTTGAACTTGAGTTCCTGGATGACGTCCGGGTGTCTGAGGACTCTCAGCAAGACCTTCTCTGTGATCTGGAACGGGTTGAACAGGCTCACCTCTGGGGGGGGCAAAGACATCAATGAAGGATATCAGTTTTGTAAAACTCAACTTATCTTTTGGCTGCATCTCTGTCAGTTTTTATTGATTAATGATATCAGTGTCTCTGTCTCCTCTGTGAATCCTGAGAGCCTGACACCCAAAACCTTAATTTTTCTTTTAGTATCTATCTTTTAAATATTGATTAAGAAATATTCTGTTAACAAACAGGTCAGTCAGTTTAAACAACAGCACAAAACAGAACATATTTGTGTATTTAAAATGAAGATACCAAGAGACTTTTAAGGCAGAAGGATTCACACCGAGGTCACCGTGTGTCAGACCCACAGAGTTAATCCACCGGAGGCTGCAGAGAAACAGTCTGCTGACTGACAGTGAAACAAAGGAGGTGGCTCGCTGTGAGATTAGCTGCTGCCTCCTCAGAGCTCACCTGTAGCCAGGAAACGATGAGCCGCCAGCATGAGCTGAGGGGAGATCTTCACTTTACTGTCAGCGTCGTTCTTGAAGGCTGAGAAGTCGGGCTTGTTCTTATTGGGGTCCACCTTCTTCCTGTGTCTGTTGTCAGCTGCGGGGGGGCAGAGTTAGACAAACAATGACACGCTCATGCTACAAAACGCAACCTGAGTTTCATTCACAAAAATGTCACCAAAGAGTTAAAAGAACGATTTCACACAGAACAGCAGAAAACGTGACAAATGCAGTCTCTGCTGGCTGTTTGGAAACTTCATGATGACGATGACAAGACTCCAGGACAAAACTGCACCCGGCCAAGAAACAGTCCGCCACAAAACCCCCCTAAAACCACAACCTGTTGTTTTTACACTCTGGGTTTTGTGTGGCTTGCAAAACTACAATTTGCAGTTTCATGGTGGGTTACGTAAAACTACAAATTGTCATTTTTACACTTCGGATTTTTGGATTTTGTTATAACATGTTAAATAGCGAGCTTTAAAGATGCTGGTAGGTGGATTTTGTTGTCTTTGGACGGAGCCAGGCTAGCTGTTTCCCCCTGCTTCCAGTCTTTGTGCTAAGCTAAGCTAAGCTAAGCTAAACTAAGCTAAGCAGCTGCTAGCTTCATATTTAGCCAACACTCATGAGAGTGGTATCAATCTTCTCATCTAACTCTGTGAAGTGAAGTGAAGTGAAGAAGTTTATTTCCCAAAATGTTGAACTTTATTCCTTTGAGTCAAACTGTGTACAAGGTTTGTACAGCTTTTTAAGAGTATAATTCAAGCACTTTTCAAGCACTTTCAAGGTACCTAAACCAAACATTTTCCAGACTCTCAAAGTCTTTAATTGTTACTATAAACGCCAGGATTTTTGGTTTACCTGAGTGATTGTGTCGATGATGAAACACCAGATTATGTTGAAAAATCAAGTGTTTTTCAAGGAGTATATTGGAATTCAAGCATATTCCTAACCTTGAAAACATAACGGTTAAAATTAAGCACTTTCCAAACTTTCAGGGCTTCGTACGAACCCTGTGTGTACAAAGGAAGACGAAACCATTCAAGAAGTTCGTTCGTACCTAAAAGAAAACTATGAATAAAAGTGGTGAATGTGTTAAGTTCTCTTAAAGTGATATATCGATATCAGCGTGTTTACCATCAAGTGTGTGTGTGTGTGTGTGTGTGTGTGTGTGTGTGTGTGTGTGTGTGTGTGTGTGTCATGGCTGACTCACTGTAAAGGTCGGACTCGTCCAGGATCTCTGATTTGATGATCTCCTCGATGACGTCCTCTAAGGTGACCAATCCCAGCACCTCGTAGAAAGGATCTCCCTCCCCCTCGTTGTTCACCTTCTGGACGATGGCCAGGTGGGATTTACCTGGAGAGGAGAGAGAGATCACCTGAAGGTTACAACCAGCTGTGAGAGCACTGCTGAAAGTGTGTTTATGGTTTTACACTCAAACTAGGCCGCTAAGAAATCAACTGCCAAGGAAAGTAGGGCAACATGAAACAGGAGGGAGGACAGAAGAGTCTGCCTCCTAAACTTCAGCAGCTGGCCTTCAAACACTTTCAGCCTCCTGCTACATGAAAACAGCCTCTCTTGATTTGTCTGTTTGGGAGGCAGCGTAGCTTCAGGAGTGACGCTGCTGTTTCGATCCGTCAGTGGATTTATCCTGACCGCTGGGAGGACAGATTGATGCCTTAATATAGCCCCGACCAGACTAAGAGCTTTGGAGAGGAGGAGAGCTGGAAGCCAAAACCAGATTTAAAAAAAGTAAAGAGAGACTGGAGACACGAGGCAGCAGGAGGAGGAGGAGGAGGAAGAGGAGGAGGAGGGATGTGGTGGAAATAAAAGAAACAACAGATTAATCTTCTCCTGAGCTCCTCGTTAAAAAACATATGAGACTGTTTTGCTTATGTTCAGGCTGAGTGTGCAGCAATATCACAGTGTAAAAACACACACTTCAGTACAAAAGTATTACCATCAAAATACACTTAAAGTACCAGAAGTAAAAGTACTCTTTATGCAGTGTAGGAGCCTGACTGATTAGTATGCAATAATTAGTAAGTTCATAAGTAAAACGAGTCATTTACATGGTTCATCGATTTAGAAGGAAATGGAAGGAATATTTACAGTAACGCAGTGAGTTAATTGTTTGATTCTTTGCACTTAAAATGTGCGCAGATAATTTAAAATGGACAAAATCTGACTTATATTACATTTGTAATATTTGGGAATAGGTGACTATGATTGTTGCTTCCTGCGCACCTTTAGTCGCCTGTTTTATAGTCTCACGAGGGGAGAGCTGTTTGTTGTCCTCTCTCTCTCAAACACGTTTCTCGCTTGTATATTTTGATAAGTTTGGAAATGGACAATTGATCTGCACCAATTCTTTCTTGTGTCAAAGTAAACAGTTAAACTTTACCGAGTCGTCATGTGGAGTTTTGTGATGTGGATTACTACGAGGGGAATCTGCAAAAAGTAACTAGCAGTAAAAAGAGAAGAAGCAGAGCAGAAGTATAAAGTAGCATAAAATGAGTAAAGTACAAGTACCTTAACACTGTACTTAAGCACAGTACTTGAGTGAATGTACATGTACATGTGGGTTAGCAGCTCAGAGCTGCAAAATGCCCCTCAGAGGCACGTTAATAACTTTGTTTGGATATTAGCCCTATAAACTAAATCATTGATTACCTCTCTGATGTTTGATGGAGACGATTGAAACAACAATGATATGATTAAAGCAGAATAAAGTAAAATATCCTAATTCAAATAAAGTGCAAACACAATACCTCATTGGAGGTTTTGCAGAGAAACACTGTTATTTCACAGATTCTTCCTAAATTATTACGATCAAACACCTTCAATAAAGTGTGATTTTTTTACAGTGTAGTTCAGCTTATTTGTGATGAATTCATGATAATACAAGAGCTATAAATAGCCACAGCTGAGCGTAATGGTTCTGCGCAATGACGGCTGAAATTGTGACACTTACTTTGCAGTTTTTTCAAATGAAAGTCTGGTGAAAGACGGCAGAAGTATTGATTCGTAAACGGTTGATTAAGGGCGTGTCTACATCCATTTATGGCTAACTGAGTGGAAACTGAGATTTATACCACAGAATAATGTTGATGCACAGGTTTATAAAGCAGATAAAATAGTTTTATGCATCTGGAGCTGCTTGTGTGTGACGTGACATGTTTGCTGCTTTAATACTTTTCATACAAATGTAAAGAAAAGCATCTGATACCTTGAAATAGCATCGTCATCATCATCATCGTAAGCTTTAATTCGCTGCAGGTAGGACACTGTTGTGATACCGGCTTTGTACTCAAGGTGTGGATATCAGCGCCGCACTAATCCTGCGCGCCTGAACGTGCCGATTTTCCTCCCATTAAACGTGATCACACAGCAGCTGATTTCACTGATTAGCTCCTGCATCAGCTGCTGGAGCATCGATGGGGAATAAAAACCTGCTGCCAGACGAGACGAAACACCGATGCAGCCGATAAATAAAATACCACATGACGTAGTTCAGTGTTTCTTAAAACTTTGAGTCGAACCACAACTTTATCAGATAGAACATCCTGACGTGTACGACCATAAAAACAAAATGTTTTTTGTGTGTTTGCAGAGTTGTGTCTCTCAGTCCTCTGTATAGATTACTTGTACTGTATCGAGTGTTAGCAGCACATTTTCTCCTCTACTGCCTGAGACAAAGTAAGATCCAGCTGTTTCCTGCTGTGACGTTGGAGCGAAAAATGATCAGCAACTCTAATATTCAAGCTGAAGACCTACCTGTTCACCACTGCTTTTAATTCATTTTCTTTTAAATCAAATGTATCTGTTAGTTTGTTTTATTGGTTTTATTCTGTTGGGTAAATGTGCCAAATTAAGCAAAAAAGGCAAATTCACTGGTTCTAGCTTCTCAAATGTGAATATTTTACGAGAGTAAAATAAACATCTTTAGGACAACAGAACGATAACAAAATCCACAAATTTTAATTACTTTATATATCTTCTTTATATTCCCCTTCCTGTCCAGTGAAAACCACGTATCTCCAGATGTGGTGATTTTGAATGTTTGTGATAAACTGAAGGATGAAGAGTTCCTTTATGTGTTGAGAAAACCCTCCTCCTCCTTCAGCTGAATAAACTCTTTAAAGCGACGCTACAAACACACGATGCTCTTATAGACCATGATGCATTGCTGCAGATGAAACTGGCCAACAGGATATAAAGGAGTTCAAATGAGCTGAAACATCTACAGCAGGAACATTAATCCAGAAACATCAACTGTTACTGCAACATGAGTACTTTTACTTTAAGTACACTTAGCTGATAATACTTTTACTTAAGTAAGGTTTTGAATGCAGGACTTTTACTTGTAGTGGAGTATTTTCACAGTGTGGTATTAGTACTTTTACTTAAGTAAAGGATCTGAATACTTCCTCCACCTCTGGTTATAACTGATGACATCACTCCTGTTTCAGTTCAGGGGTGTTGAGGTCTGAATCCTGGACTCCAGGATCAGGACATGTGAGTCTCATCAGGACCAGGAAATGTGCTGGGACTGGATATTTGTTGCACTGCAGCATCACATTTGTTTTGCGTGTTTAGATGGGAAGTTCCACCTGTCAATAAATAGTGCTGATCGATACAGACAGGCCTGCGGGCAGACAGAGCAGCTGATTTCTCTGAGGAACCTGCAGAGAAATCACACACACACACACACACTCTCACGCTGACACACACCTTTCTTGAACTCCTCCAGCATGGCGTCCAGCTTCGTGTCATGAAACACAAAGTGCACCGGGTGGTTGTAAAACTTGGTGATGGTCTTCAGGGTGGTGCAGTCGTCCGGGTCCACAAAGGCCAGGTCCTTCACGTACAGGATGTCCACGATGTTGGACCTCTCGTCGTCGTACACCGGTATGCGCGTGTATCCGCTCTCCATGATCTCAGACATGGTGTTGAAGTCCAGCACCGCATCCGCCTGGATCATGAAGCAGTTGGCTATGGGGGTCATGACATCCTCCACGGTCTTGGTCCTGAGCTCCAGGGCGCCCTGGATCATGTTGAGCTCCTCCTTGACCAGGTCGTTGTAGGGCTCCGTCACTTTGAGCATCCCCACCAGCTTCTCCCGGTTGTACACGGTGCCGATCTCCTGGCCCAGCAGGATGTCCAGCAGCTTGCTGACGGGGAAGGACACCGGGAAGGTGAGGAACATGAAGAACTTGGTCACCAGGATGGTGTTGGCTCCCACGGCCAGCCCGTGGCGGGAACACAGCGCCTGGGGCACGATCTCACCAAAGATGACAATCCCAACGGTGGAGGCCACCACGGCGCCCAATCCGGATCCGATCAGGTCATCGAGGAGTATGGTGAGGGTGGTGTTCACCAACACGTTGCCCAGAAGCAGAGAGCAGAGGAGATAGTTCCCTTTGCTGCGGATGGGTTCAATCTTTCTTGCGTATTTCTTCTCTTTGTCGGTGCCGCAGCTCTGGACGATGCGCAGCTCCATGGGGTCCAGAGCCATCAGGCCCAGGTTCAAGCCGCTGAACATCCCGGAGAGCACCAGCAGGCAGGAGATGAGGATGATCTGCAGCCACAGGGGCAGCAGGGACTTCTTCTCCTCCACCACCAGCAGCCTGCCATCGCTGTCCCCCAGCTGCACCCACCTGCTCCCGTGCGAGCCCGGCGTGCACAGGGCGTACTCCTTCTGCGGCTCGCTCTTGCGGAGCGGCTTAATGTGCACGGTAAGCACCCCTGACGTGCCGCGACTGCTGACGTTCATGAAGGTCCCGACGCTGATGTCCTTTGTGAAATCAACACAAGTCCTGTCCTGCGCGTCCATCATGCCGCTGCCGCCCCTCGCCGCCGCCACCGCCTCCTCCTCATCCTCCCCTTCGTCCCCCCCACCGCCGTCCGTGAGGTCTGTGAAGCGGATTTGCGTCCAGGCGCCCGAGTGGAGCTGCACCCCGTAAAACCGGAGCTGCACGGTGCTCTCCTCAGTCACCTGGATGACACCGTCGTCATTGGTGCTGGCCGGCTTGTCGCTCCTCTCCAGCCGCATGCCGAGCACCTGGCTCCCGCCGCTGTCCCTGCCGCTGCTGACACCGGACCCCGCCGCCGCTGCTGCCGCCGCCGCCTCCGTCCGGCCCCCGACGGCGCTCCACAGGAATATAACGAGAGTGAGAACGTAACCCTGCTGCCCGCTCCATTCTGTCGCCATGTTTGTTTCACTGCTCGGCGACCTGCGGGCTGACGTCATTTACTCATATCCGAGCGGCTCCGCCCCCTCCACACCGCCCCATCTCACACACACACACACACGGTATCACCGCCTACCGGACAGCAGCAGGTAGAGCTAATAAACAAACACACACACACACACAGCTTACAGCCCGTTATTTTGATGCATATACATCCCCAAATAATGCATTTACCCTGCGTCACCCCCCCACCCCCGCATGGCCTTGTTATTGTCTGACAGCTCGGGGCAATGCGGCACACAGCGGATGGATGCTGCTGCTGCGGGCCAGCGGTTTCTCATCCAATTGTATCCGGAGCCAGCTGCTGTTATGTAAAGGCACATGGCATCTGTGTGCACCCCCCACCACCCCTCTTCTCTCCCCCCCCTCCCCTCCCCTCCTCCTCATCCTCATCCTCATCCTGCACCATCCCGCATCCCTCTGGCACCGAGCCCGGCCCGGGCTGCTGGCTGCAGAGACGCTCAGCATTTTCTCCAGATGAACTCTCTGCAGCGGGGACCTGATCCGTCTGTATGATAATAATAATAATAATAATGATATTAACTTTCTGTCGTTGTAAAGGAATGCATGTTACCTTTGCTGCATTTGGGGCAACTTACAACTTATTAGTGTGTTTTATTTTATTTTATCTCATTTTTTTTTAATGCTTCTCTTTGCCTGTGTTTGACACGTGCTGTATGAATAAAGCTGTCAGATAGGAAAGATTAGTGTTTGATCATGAAACACCTTTAATTTGTCTGATAACATGACCTGTTAACTAGTTTTTAATGTTTATTAATTAACTATCTTTATTTATTATTAGGTCCTAATATTCAGTGCTCAGCATGTTATGTAATACAGCCTGTTTCCCTCTGTCCTTGCTTACATTTCCACCTGGTGGCCAAACCAGGTAAAGTCAGTCTGGTTTGAAAATAAAATAAAAAATACTGCAGTTCTGCCAAAAATATCCATCCATGTACAGGAATATTAATAACCAACAGTTTCTGTTCAATCACAATTTCTGCTTTTATTACAAGTAACATCGATAAACAAACTGAATGTATCTAAAGATTCTTCATAAATTAAAAAACTTACTTTGTTTACATTTGTTTTGTGTGAATTCTGTCATCACATTTTACACTTTATATTGTTTTTCAAGGCTGTATTTAGACACAGATATAAGATCATTATCAACATCCTTCATTTGAACACATTATAGTACATCAGCCGATTAAAGTCAAACAATACGAGCAGAAAGTAACGTTGCTCCCTTTGTGTTTGTGTTGTCCTTCTTGTTATTTTAATCTTCTATCAAGCACAAACACAGAAGCTTCAGTCAGGTGGTTGTGATGACACAGCAGCGTCTCACAGTCTGAAGAGGAAATTACAAAAACATGCTAAAGCTTCAGAACGTGATCCTTCAACATTAATTACACTGGTTCTGGTTTGAAATGCTGGTGAAACAAGTTCTTACAAAATAATCTTCATGTCGCCGTCAGAAACTGTAAATCTTTACACATCGCAATGTAAAACACATGGCACCTGTCCCCCGGGGGCCCCAGACCACCAGGGGGCCCCGAAGGCTCGAGGATCACCTGTTACCCCTTTTCCCACCAACATGGAACTGGTTCCGTTCCAGTTCGTGCACCTAATTCTGAACCGCTCGGAGGATCTCGACCAAAAATAAATTGGTTCAGAGCCCGTAAAGTATAAAAACAGCAGGTTTTCTTTGACCTGAAGTGTGAACTGTGACGTCATCAGTGGGCGTGTCCTTTTCTACAGGTTGGAGAGAGAGGATGGAGATGGTCTCTGGTCTACTATGGTAACAGTCTTCTACGTCTTATCATTAACAGTTGGTCCAAAAACAAACATCTGAACAAAAGCTTGCAGCTAAATTGCACAACGCACAACGGAAATAAACGGAAATAAACGGAAATAAACGGAAATAAACGGAAATAAACAGTTTATTTCCGTTGTGCAACGCCCTCCATTGATGATGCATCCTTTCTTACAACGGTTTCGCTCAAAACTGGTGGAAATGCGGGCCGGTTCTCTAGATAGCACCAAGGTGCCAAGAGTCCTGAACGGAACCGGTTCAAGAACCAGAGCTCATCTGGTGAGAGAGCTGAGAGGGAACCAGAACAGTAAAGTTGTAGCCGGACAGATAAACAACGAGCTGAAACTCACTGTAAAGCTCCGTAAAGATTCAGCTGATAATTCTCTGTAGTTTCATACATTGTCATTTGATACACTGCTGTGAAAATATTAATTTTAGCCTCTTTAAGTGAATGTAAACACACTGAATGTTGGCTGTGATTACAGGTGAAAGAGACATGAAACCTTCAACCAGAGGGGGGCGGTGAAACGTTGCTTTTGCGCCTGGTGTTAAGTTTAATCAAGTTACCACAATCTAATGGCTAATTACGAACTAATGCACAGAGTGGGAGAAGTGGCGTGTCCACAGCTCATTTTTGCCCTGGGGGTTAATCCGACCCTGATGAAAAAGCATTGATTTTGCTGTCAGTGATTGGTGATGCTCAGTGAACGCTGTCACGCGGGGATCTGTGTTTTCAGGGGTGGACCTCCTCACTGCAGCCTCCTGTCTCCTCTGCTGCGTGGACTCTGCATCTGGCCTTCTGGAGGAGGAAGAACCTCGACATTGTAGCTCACCTTCTTGGACTGCAGCATGCTGTAGCTGTTATCAAAACACAGCACGTCTGCGCAAAATGAAGGACAGAGAGGACGCTGTTAGCAGCTAGCATCAGCTGCAGGATTTTAAATGAATAGCTCATTTTGGGAAATACGCTTACTCGCTTTCTTGCAGAGAATTAGATGAGAAGACTGATACCACTCTCATGTCTGTCCGTTAAATATGAAGCTACAGCCAGCAACTGGTTAGCTTAGCTTAGCATAAAGACTGGAAACAAGAGCAAACAACTAGCCTGGCTCTGTCTGAAGGTTAAAAAAACACCCTCTAAAGCTCACTTATTAACATGTTATATCTTGTTTGTTTAATCTGGACAAATAGACAAGTTGCTGTTTTTTAGGGGTTATATGCGATATTTCGTTGCTGGTTTCCTGACAACCTCGCAGTGACAACAAGAATTGAGGAAATCACTGCGTCCAGCTAAGAAATAGTCCAGCATACAGCCCTGTAAACCCACAACATGTTGCTTTTACACTCCAGCTTTTGTCCAAATTAAACAAACGAGATATAACATGTTAATTAGGAGGATTTTGTTACCTTCCGACAGATCCAGGCTAGCTGTTTCCCCCTGCTTTATGCTAAGCTAAACTAACCTGGCAAAAACTTCATATTTTCCGTACAAACAAGAGAGTGGTATCAATCTTCTCATCTAACTCCCTCTAATTTCCCAAAATGTTGAACCACTCCTTTAAGATTTTGATGGAATCAAACTCCCTTTTGATGCTCCCCAGATTCAAATAGCCCACCTACACATGGGGGATTCACAGGAAGTGATGCAGCAATAACTCTACTCCTTTATGTACTCTGGTGTGTGGTGACTCACAGACTCCGGCCTCGGTGCAGGTGAGGCAGCTGTCTTCAGGGACCAGGTGTGCATTGTAGCGTTCGCTGGGCAGAACCTGCAGCATCTCAGCCACTTTCTGACCTCCGCCCTCTTTGGTCTGTCTGTACACCCCGAACCCAATGTCTGCTCCGTCACTGGCAAACTGCCACCTGGGAAGAAACAGGGGCAAAGTTTATTTGACCAAATTATGAAACTGTCCTACAGTTTAAATTGTACCTGTAAGTACACATTTTATCAGGATCTACATTAATATGGCACCAAAAAACACACATGCACACTCTGACACTATCTAATACCATAACTAAGTATATTTACTGCCTTACAAGTGCTGTATTTATGTAACCATGTTTTAAGTAAGGAGTCATTTTCTGTAATGGACTTCTGAAACATGTCATCAGTTCAAAATCAGGTTTACAAGCAATTCTCATAAGTATCAAGTAGAATAAAGCTGATTAAAAAAAATGTGAAGCATGATTTCTGAGCTGCCTGAGTGCCCCGAACAGAAAATGAAGGTTAAATGTGTTCAGATTTTAAGCTAACTCTCTAAGACTGCTAGTAGTTTTGTACCTCAGAAGGCTGCTGGGTGCTGCAACATTATATTCCAGCTGGAAGATCGAGCCGCGGCTGATGGTCACACTACTCTCATACTGAACCTTCACCGAGTCCTGAACGTAGTACGACCTGGGAACCGTACCGCCGTACTTGATCTGCAACAACAACAACAATAACACATGAAACATCCATCATTTCAATCACGATCATTCAGAAAAGACAGCACAACGCTTCTTTAAATCTTCTCTCTTTGCTCTCACCATGGTTCTGCAGCGAGGGTCTCCGTCAGGATCAGTCAGGGTTCCTCCGTACACCACAGGAAGCTGCTCTGGGTCAATATGTTTACGCAACACTTCCTGCCAGTTACCTATAAACAGAGGAATGATGTGTATACTTTAGATAAACAGTCAGGAGTGGAGTTTTTAGCCATGTTAGCAGCATGTCGGTCAGTCAGTCCAGACTGAAATATCTCAACAACTATCAGATGGACTGATATTAAATCTTTTACAGAGATTCATGATCCCCAGAGGATGAATCCTACTGACTTTGGTGATCCCTTGACTTTTTCTCTAGCGCCACCACCATGAGTCTTTGTGGGAGAGTTCTTGACAACTTTTGGATGGATTGGCATGAAATTTAGTTCAGACATTCATGTTCCCCAGAGGATGAACTGAAATAAGTTTGGTGATCCCTCAAAGGTTCCCTGTGGAGTTTTAGACCTCTAGTAGTGCCATGGAGCTGTTTTTCTATGAGTGGGTCCCCGTTTTGTTTCTCCTGCCACTATTCCACTGATCTACAGGTGGCGGTAATGATGCCAAGAATGCACCAAGAAGAAGAAGAAGAAGATGAAGAAGACTGCTAACAAGTAAACGTGGATGTAAACAAAGCTGGATTTAAAATACTTAAAAACTTGGCTTTGCAAATAGTTTATGAGGAAGAAAATGTATTCAACACATTTGTTAGAGCTCAAGGATACACACAATGTTTGAGTAACACTGAATGTAAACATAACTCTTGTTTGTTTACAAGAAAACTCTGTTTCATGTAGCGCCATCATCAGGTCAACATGTTAATGTGTCCAACACTTTGGTTTATGACTAAATACCTGCAAAATTAATGACATCACCATCAGCCTCAGCTGCACTTTGTGTTTGGTGTTAATTAGCAAATGTTAGCATGCTAACACGCTAAACTAAGATGATGAACATGGTAAACATTATACCTGGTAAACATCAGCATGTTAGCATTGTTGCTGTGAACTTGTTAGCATGCTAACATTAAGCTCAGTACAGCCTCACAGAGCTGCTAGCATGGCTATAGACTCAGTCTTGTTTGTACAGTCTGTGATAAAAAGAAAAGTTGTCTTACCTCCTAAAACAATGATCTTACATCGCGTCTCCTCACACAGGAAGTGTTTGATTAGGTTGTAGGCCATAGGAAACATTCTGGGAGCTGCAGCAAAGACAGAATTGTAGATTAAACCCAAGATCACAAACACAACCTGGAACCAAGTCAGACCTACAGACAAATAGTCACAAACATGCAGATCTGCTGAGGTACCTTTGATAAGAAACACTCTCTTCAGCCCCTCTGGATAGTTCTCTTCAAACATGGTGAGGATCTGAACGAGAGGAACAGAGTGATGACGAGACGCAGAACGTTAATGTGCATCAGTGGACGAATGAGACAAGGTGACAAACCTCTCCATAGGCCTCAATGGCAGGTTTCCAAATGTGTTTGAGTCCGAGTCCTTCACAGTCATAGATCAGAGTGATGGCTTCAACGTTCTTCCCCAACTGAGACAGAGATGGAGAAGGGTTAGGGGAAGGAGAGGAGGAGAAGGAGAGGAGAGGAGGAAACTGGAGAGGAGAGGTAACAAGAGGAGGAGAGGAGAGGAGAGGAGGAAACAGGAGAGGAGATGAAACGAGGAGAGGAGAGGAGAAGAGAGGAGAGGAGAGGAAACAAGAGGAGAGGAGAGGAGAGGAGAGGAGGAAACAGGAGAGGAGAGGTAACAAGAGGAGGAGAGGAGAGGAGAGGAGAGGAGGAAACAGGAGAGGAGAGGCAACAAGAGGAGGAGAGGAGAGGAGAGGAGGAAACAGGAGAGGAGATGAAACGAGGAGAGGAGAAGAGAGGAGAGGAGAGGAGAGGAGAGGAGAGGAGAGGA
>VMKM01002978.1:0-50710 GCA_008360985.2 Macquaria ambigua
ATTCCAATGCCGCAGTTGCCTTTATCAATAACGTCATTGATTTTTTCGATGAGATCAAGAATCGCCATACAGGTGGTGCTCTTTTTTCTAAAGCCATACTGTGAAGGGACAAAGATATTTGATTTATCTAAATAATCACTAAGTCTACTACACAGTTTTCTCTAGTACTTTGGAGAGAGTAGGCAGAACAGATATAGGTCGGTAGTTGTGCTCATCATTTTTGTCACCAGATTTAAAGATTCTAGCAATCTTTGTTGTTTTAGGCACAACTCCATAACGTAGAGAGAGATTAACAGAGGAAACAAGAGGCTCCACAATTTCATTCACAATAGCTTTAAGCATTTTGCTATAAATTTCATCTGTGCCAGCTGTGTGGGAGCTTTTCATATTCATAATGCTGTTAGTGACTTCATTTCTGTCAGCTGGCGTCAGAAAGAAAGAATTCAAATAATTGCCTTTAAGATATTGTCTAAAAGTAGCAGCCTCTGGTTGACCAATTTTGCTAGAAAGATTTTCTGCTATGGAGATAAAATGATTGTTGAAATTATTAGCAGTTTGATGTTGGTGTCAGGAAGCACAGTGGTTTTGTCACCCCGGCTGAGGACTTCATTGAGCACCTTCCAGGATTGCTTTTGATCACCCTGAGAAGCTTTAATAAGCTCGGTGTAGTGTCCCTGCTTACTCATTCGTATTACATGTGTGAGCTTATTTCTGTATTTTGTATATGATTCTTTATTCGCACTACTTGGATTTTTGATATAGCGCTCATAAAGTTTGTTCTTTTTATTGATGGATTTTAAAATACCCCTAGTAAGCCATAATGTTTGACCTGCAGCAGCCCGTTTAATGATCTTTTCAGGTATGGTGCGATCAATGGAGTCAGGTATTTCATCAGTTAGAACATTATATGCTGTGTCTGGATCTTTGCAGTTATAGACTCTTTAGAGAAATCCTCTTACTGCTCTGCAGACGGTCAGCCAGCTCCTCCTGCTTCATTCTCCTCAGGAAGTGCAGTGTGATCTTCAGAAATGCCTCTCTGCTGCTCCTCCTCCTCTGCTCTTCATCCTCACCGTCCAACACCTCCTCATCCTCCCTCTGACTCTCTGAGCATTCTGGGTAATCTGGACTCAGATCCTTCTGGAACTTCTTCAGCTCGTTCTTCACAAAAGTGACAATGTTCTCCTCCAGCAGCTGGAACAGAATATTACATGAAGGACACAAACTAAAATCATGGAACCAAACATCAGATCCATGTTGGACAGACGGACAATCCGCTGGTCTAAAAAGTGCAGCGTGGAGATTATTGTGAACACAATAGATGTAAAGTAGTTGTTGTACAGGTACAGACCATAAATATGGAGTCCAGGTGTGTTTGATGCTGCTGGGCAGACTGACCAATGGGAACCTCTGAGCTCTCCTGGTCCACTCTGTGGAGGAATCATGAAGAATCAGCTCACATTATGTCCGTCCACACACAGACAAACACAAGCTAAAGGTCCTTTGAGTCAAAGTGTTGATTACAACATTGAATCAGATGGTTTCCCCTGACATTAAAGTGTTGGTCGTACTGCTGATCCCACTGTGAATCAACAGTCCAGTCTGCATTACTGTGCAGCTTTCAGTTCACTGTGTTGGTTCACCAGCTGGTCTGGTTTAGTCCCTCCAGCTCTTATTGACCCCTATAATACTGCGGACAGCAACGCACAGCTCACACAAGCTAACTGGATGCTACCTGTCCAGTGCAAGTTGGTAGATATTCGCAATAAACTTGCAGCAGATGAAGTGAGTGAAACATCAGGAAAACCAAAGAGAAAACCAGAGAATCCTGGATCAAACCAAAACTAAAGGTGATTTCACACCGAACTGTGTGTCAAATGAAAGCTGGAACGAACTTCTCTGGGCTACATGTTAGCAAACAGGCAGGTGTGGTTCACAGAAGGTGGTGTGGCTGTTTCTTTTATACTTGTTCAACACGTTTTGAGCGTTGGTGGAGGTGAACACTGTCTCCTCTCTGAGCTTCTGCAGCCTGTAGTTAGCCTTCGTTAGCAGCTAGCATCTGTTAGCCTCAATAAAATCACTGTTTTCAGATGGGAGAATATAAATGTATGTGAAGAAGAACGATGGTGAAAATAAACAGGTTTAATAAAACTTCTCTGGATAAATAACAGTTAAAACATGAATCAGTCAGATTTTAATGTTATTAACAGCTGACCTCTTTGCAGCAGAGGGTTGTTGTCCTTTAAAATTAATGAAGCGATCAGCTGACCGGTCACTCTTAAAGGACACACAGCTGGGTCCAGATCCAGATCCAGATTCAGGAGAGTCTGGTCTCTGGTGGATCCTGATAGCAAAACAAATTAAGTGAAGGTCACATTTTCAGTAAAAGACTCTGAGCATAAAATACATATAAAATAAAATATAATAATATAAAATATATGTAATTATTAACAATGCTAACAAAAACTTACTTTTTGTCAGATGAATGTCTTTGTTTAAAATTAATGAGGCGATCAGCTGATCGATCACTCTTGAAGGACACACAGCTGGGTCCAGATCCAGATCCAGATTCAGGACAGTCTGGTCTCTTGTGGGTCCTGATGGCAAAACAAATTAAGTGAAGGTCACATATTCAGTAAAAGACTCATAAAATAATAAATAATAAATATGAGAATAGTATAAAATATATGTAATTATTAACAATGTTAACATCAACTTACTTTTTGTCAGATGAATGTCCTCGTTTAAAATCAATAATAATATTCTTTGACCGGTCACTCTTAAAGGACACACCGCTGGGTGATAATCCAGGTCCAGATTCAGGAGAGTCTGGTCTCTGGTGGGTCCTGATGGCAAAACAAATTAAGTGAAGGTCACATTTTCAGTAAAAGACTCATAAAATAATAAATAATAAATATGAGAATAGTATAAAATATATGTAATTATTAACAATGTTAACATCAACTTACTTTTTGTCAGATGAATGTCCTCGTTTAAAATCAATAATAATATTCTTTGACCGGTCACTCTTAAAGGACACACCGCTGGGTGATAATCCAGGTCCAGATTCAGGAGAGTCTGGTCTCTGGTGGGTCCTGATGGCAAAACAAATTAAGTGAAGGTCACATTTTCAGTAAAAGACTCTTATTATCATTAACAATGTTGTTAACAACAACTTACTTTTTATCAGATGAATGTCCTCGTTTAAAATCAATAAGGCGAGGATTTGACCTGTCACTCTTTAAGGACACACGGCTGGGTCCAGATGCAGGTCCAGGTCCAGATCCAGGTTCAGATCCAGATTCAGGAGAGTCTGGTCTCTGTTGGGTCCTGATGGAAGAACTGATCAAATGAACTTATTGTGAACACAACACACACAGAGCTTTGAGTGTGAATAATGATGGTGGAGTGATTTGAGTCCTGGACAGTCAGAGATCCTGGTCTCACCTCTGAGCTCTGGTCTGGCTCTCAGGTTCCCCACACAGAGTGGTTTTAGAGGGAGGGACTCCCTCCTCTCTGTCCTCACACTGATTCATGCTGCTGAACTCACACACACTTTGATCTGGAGAGGAAACACAAATCATTGATCTGCACATCAACTGGAATCCTCCTTTCCATCATTTCTCCTGTAGAAAGATCAGCTGCTCCTCCACTGATTGGCTGCTCCTTCCTGTTTCATCATATCACTGTCAGCTGAATGCAGTCAGACAGCAGTGTGAGGCAGCTGCTCTACTTCTACTATCAGGCCACTAGATGGCGTCAAAGAAGGTTTAATGGTTCCTTCATAATATAATCCCACCACTGTCACCTCCTGACTTTGTCTTTAGCTGCTCTCTACTTTCTACTTTTACTTCTACTCTGATTTTACTTTGTACCTCTAATTATTTCTCTGCTGAATCTCGTCATTCAAATGTTGAAAGTCTGAAAACTGGTTCAAAACTCCTGAAAACAACAATCTGGACCAAATATTACAGCTGGTTCCCACTTTGACCCTGAATGCAGCACAGGGGATTTTCAACTCTGCAGGTTCCCAGGTTTCCTGAATGCAGCACGATTACTTTACTGTAAACACCTGAACAGTGACGTGCAGCAGGCCTGTATACAGTATACAACAAGTACTCACTACTATTAATACTACACTGTGCAAATACTCTACTCTAGTAAAAGTACAAAAAGTATTCTAAACTAAATGTACTTATATGTAAAAGTTAAAGTTTCTTCAAGGTGGAGCTCATTTTAATGACTTTATACACTGCTGGATATTTTAATCTATAATATTACTTCACATTTCAAATATTTTGTGTAAAATCTGAACCTGCAAAGTTACTAAAGCTGTCAGATAAATGTAGCGCAGTACAAGTAGAAAGTAGCAGAGGATAGAAATACTCAAAGTACTTCAAGACTGTACTTCAGTTCAGACTCCCAAACAGTCCACGTCAGCGCTGTGGTGGAAATATACCGATAGGCCGTTCACCGACACTAACAGCTAACGTTCACCGACACTAACAGCTTCTCCAGCGGCTGTCCGGCCGAGCGAAGCCGCTGTTAGTGGCTCAGACAGCGGGAGAGCAGCCTTGTTACATTACCTTCAGCTGGAGGTTCATATGACAAAACTATCTGCGCCACAAAGGTCAGAAGTGAAACACGTGACTGTTGAACATGAGGCGTGTCTGGTAACTCCCAGTTATAAAATGAGACACCTGAACTGCTCACGAGAAAGGTGCTGATCGATCAAGAGATATTGACAAGAGAAATAAGACTCTCAGTGCTCTTTATTAATAATGACTCTGCTGGCTCACTCCACACTGCACACACGACTGGACACACTGGTCATGAAGAGCTGTGGCGCCCTCTGGTGGCACAAACTGTCAACTGCATGATGTTAGTTTGTATTGACTCGGATTAGATGCAGTTTGAAATCAGAGGTTTTCAACAGATAACTCGGTCACATCTGAACTCACAGACATGAAACACATGTTGAATCATTCAGTGTGACTTCCACTTCCCGAGGAGATCATTATCTCTGATGTCCATCCAGAACAAACGTCCAGAAATCCACTTAGAAACCAGAGAACAAAGAGGCTGCAGAACCTGCCTGAGAATCCTGCTGTTTTTAACTTTTCTTCAGTATCACAGTGATCCAGTGATAGTTGTCTGAACATCCATGGGTCCACTGCAGACAGGAAGTGCTGACAGCTCATTCGGCATACTGTTAATGGTAAAAGTACACAAGTACTACCAGCTTCATGTAGTTAAACTCACATTTTAGTTTTCATGTTTGATAATGATTGACTTAATTTTAGTGTACTCTTTAGGCATGACGCTGCCCTAATGATGGACTTTTCATTTCTAAATTGAGTGAGACCTAAACTTAAATCTCCAATTGCAAACTGGACTTTTGCATTTAAATTAAAATGTTGATTTTAGTTTGTTTCATCACAGGATTCTTTCAGGCTTCTTGTGTGAAATCTGTCAAAGTCAACTATTATGAAAATGACCATAAAAAGAGTCTATTTTCATTTTATTTTCCACAAGAAACGAGTTCAAATCAGAACATAATTCAGATTCAGATTCAAAAGTCTGGTTTGCTGCTTTATTTTTAAGTCCAGGTTGCACATTAAACTTTGTACTTTGTCCTTTTTTCAGCATAAAGAGAGAAAGACAAAAAAAGACTGTTTTTGTATTTCCAAAGATGCTTTGATTAAATTAAAAAGAGAACGTTATACACACATTGACTGCTAATTAGAAACTGAAAGAAAATAAATGTTAATGTGGTTGTAATATCGACAGCCTCAGACTTCCATAAAATACTGATTTAGATCTTAACGTTTTTCTTCTGAACTGAAAACTCTCAATCTGCAGGTTTCATCAGAATCATGGGAATTTATTACATCAGCAGTTGCAGCAAAAACAGTTTAAAATCTTCCAGAGGCCACATCCTCTGTCCTTCAGCCCCCCCACCCTCTGTGCCCTCCAACATGGCCGACACACCGCACAGCAGAGCAGTCAGCGCTGAGTCGGCTCTGTCAAGTCTTTAGGTCGACCGTCGCTGCTGCTGCTTCAATCATTCGCTGTTTAGTGAAAAGAAAAATCCAGAAAAACTCATTTTGTCCTCGTCCTCCAGCCCTGCTGCTGCTCACTACAATCCCATAATGCACCTGGTGTGGCTGAATAACTGGCTGTGCTGACCCGTCGGCCTCGTTAAGCTCGTTAGCCTCAGTCTGGGGAGGAGGGGGGGGCAGAGCCTGGGACAGGAAGCAGCAGCCACAAATCAGAACAGAGAAGAAGAAGAAATAATAACACAACGTTGATGCTGAAGAACAGGCACGTTGGAATACTGAGTGTGTGTGTGTGTGTGTGTGTGTGTGTGTGTGTGTCTCAGGTCCTTCAGATGATCTCGAAGGTCTTCTTCAGCTCCATGATCAGCTGCCAATCAGTTTTCTGCATCTCGTCTCTGAACCAGTTCTTCAGAGCGTCGATGGACGCCCGCGTGATCTGAAACACACAAACACACACAGCTGACATCAAGTAACGTCTCAGCACAACAACACACACACATCCTCTTTTCATCCACTTCCACCTCTGCTGAGCTGCTGTCAGTCAAACACTTCCTGTTCCAGGTGTTTCACAACAAAAGCCCATCAGGACAGGAAGAGGAATCAGTGAGCGGAAGGATGACACCAAAAGACCTCATAATGAAGTGAAAACTATCTGGCTATTATGGCTGAGCACAACCTGGCAATGTCTGATGATGTGTATGAAATTACTGACCTTTATCTAAGACTTCGTCAAATGATTACTGATGCACTGGGGGAATAAAGTGTGCTTTAAGAAAAAGCATCAGCTAAATAGACCTAACACTGTATACAAATATGCCTTGAATTGTTTATTGTACATGCCATCTAAAACAAACTGGATACACTGGATACACTAGTGACACTATCTTTAAATTAAATCAAAATTAGGGTTTATATTTTAAAAATGTATTTTTGTTATCAGAAATTGCTGTTTATATGAACCTTTATCTGCGTACAAAAGTTAAATTCTGAAATATAGCCTACATTTAATTATGTGTATTTGTATGTTTAAAAATGCAGTAGGATCTCCCACAGATGTATGTTTAGTCACTGCAATCTAGACTACTGCAAACACTGCCTGTATTATTATATTTATTCGTAAAGGATAGCAAAGTAAGCTATTGAAATGTTGTTTTTGTTGCACTTTCATATATATTTTATATATTAATTTATTTGGGTTTGTGCAAAAGGCAACACATTGAAGGACAGGGTGTTCATTCACAGTCAAAGATTATTTATCTAGTTGCACAATAGATAAGCGTTTTGAAAAAACAAACATCTGATCTGTGGGATATTGCATTTTGGAATCTGATGCCGAAAATATTTTGTATACAGACAAAGGTTCATATAAACATCTCGTGTAGGTTCAACCAATTCTGATAACAAAATGCAGTTAATAACTTTGGCTGTCTGAAATTTCACAAAGAGCAGCATGTGCATATTGTGCTAATTATTACATTTTCATTTTAAGCAAGCTGTTATGCAGGTGTTGCATAGAGTGCCATTCTAGTTATTATCAGTAGCCTACTCTTAACTGTTACTATTATTATTTTGCTGATAAAGCCATTTTGTAAAATAGACTCGGCTACGTGTGAAGATGTAGCCTTGGTGAATCGTTACGCAACCAAGTGTGGTGAAGGAGGACTGAATCGTCATAGCACACGGAGAAGAAAAGCATTTTAACTCTTTATCCAAACGTCATTTTGAAATTCTTGCAATGCTGGCATGTAAAGAATAGGAAAAGTCAGCAAAGGTGGATGCTGTAACTTGTTAGTAAACTAAATGTAATTCATTTCTAAATGTGACTAGATGTCCCTATCGGTCAAATGACCGGTTTCAGCTCTCCCTGTGTTAAATGAAACCAAAAAACCCCCAATAAAATCAAAGTACACCAGAAATTCTATTCTCATTTGTATTTGACTGATAGCCTTGAAATAAATGCACTTGTTGTGTCTGCGTACGCAGGGCGCTGTCGATGGTGCTGAATAAGGAAAGCATTTGTCAGCTGATACAGACATTATATCCTATTATTCATTATTAATGAATACATAGTTCATTTTTTATCTGGCTACATGTTAGTGTTAGCATTCTGGTCTTAACAACGTGACAATAATGTCTTGAGGTGTTTTATTATCTTTGTGCTTGGTGAAATTCACAACGGGGAGCGTCATCTTGCCCGGAGCGCCGGATTGCCTTGCACATGTCCTGTATACACATTTGTACAAGTGTGCAGCATATACAGGATAACAGTTTTCAAAACGTTGTCAATAAAAGTACATGACTACACAGTGCATGGTAAGTTGTAATGGTAACAGGTACAACAACAACATGCTAACATGGCAATTTCTCATGAAGAAAACTAACAAAAAAAGATGTGGTCGGAGCGATTTCAGTCAGGAATTGTGACAAAACATTTTTGTAATGATTCTTTCACATATTCCTGTCATCCCTTAATGCCTTTATGTGTCAACAAACAAGATTCTTTGGTACATAAACTGAACAAATGTTCTGTATACACTGATGAGGAAATGATGCTGCTGTAGACTTTGTGTGTAAATGTAATATAAATATGTCTGATGATGGTTGTTTGAGTGACTAACCCTTAGAGCTGAACATTCTACAATGGATAAGATTTGTGCCAGAGGGCTCTTTTCGTCACACATCGTCCCAGAGCAAGAGAACACTTTAGCAACTGTAGAATTGCTAATTCTTCTACTTATGAAATTAACTATGCTTAAATCTTTCAATGGTCAGTCTGCCATAAGGCCCTCACAATGTGATTAGGCCTTAACCTGAAGTGACATTAACCAATGCTTGCCAAAATGTTACTTTGGTAATATTAGCTTAGCTAAAAACAAACAAGATTATTTACTTAAAAGTGCCAACAAAAGTTATTTAAACGTACATCTTTGCCCTCCTCGATCTCCACTAGCGTGATGCTATTATGTCCTATGGTGTTATCCTTAACAAATGATCTAGGCAACATGCAGGAATGTATTGTCATTATGTAGCGCTATCTGTTGAACTATTTCAATCTTATGTAAGACATGAAGACGCTTGGTCACTGACATTATACAAGGGAACAACAAGATCTTACATGGAAATGTAAAAAACTCCCTGGACTAGATTAGATTATGTCCGTTACCCACACATTAGACTCCAATACCTTGTTCATCTCGGAGCTGAAGTCAGGGTAGCTGTCATAATGGACTGACAGCTCCAGCACACAGCCACATGTATGGGCCACAGGTCTTCTCTGAAAACCTTGAATCTGGGTAAAGTCAATAATGATTTCCTTCCCCAGGAATAGATCTGACCCTGTACAGAACCTGAGGAACAAACACAGATGCTGCGTATCAGCATTCCTCAACTATGTGGTTAGGTACTTCTGAATGTCCTTCTGGTGGACATTCATTGTCTCTGGGAAGGTGAGGGACTTCACAACCTTTCTCACAGTTGGTTGCAGGGTTTCGTATACTGTTGTAAGGTCCTGTAGGCGATTACGTAGGCAGGCTCTTGGACAAGCCTTTTGTGGGCAAGCTCCTGGAGGATTTCATTAACATTGCTGGCTGTTGGTATCCTTCTGCAGCTGTGGTTATCTAGGATCTCGATTCATTCTTCTTGGTCAATGCTGTTAAAATCTGATCGCCATGATTCAATCACTGTACGCTCAGATTCAGGCATGTATTTGAGGAAATTCTCCACTACATCGTTCTTTACATATCTAATATGACAAACTTGTCATCACTTGTAGTGCTTCCAACAAATATCACTTCAGGGCTGGCTGTTTCAAACGTAGCAGACGACAGGGCTGTAGCAACACTGGTAGAAGAAGCTGAAGACTGATTCTGAGAGCTCTCTTGTCTCTCCAAAGATGGAGCCAAACCTGCGCTGTGACTGTGTGGACTGTCGTTTTCTTTCTTCTGTGTGGTCAAATAGAAGCTAAGAAGAGCGAGTTTTGTGTCAGTGTACAATTGTCCAACTGCGATAACATCGTCAACTGTCACCTCTTGATAATCTTTGACATCTAACTCAAACTCTGTTAAGGGCCCCTGACTGTTTCTCCCACCTGGAAAGAACAGGCTAATTGCTTCCTGTATCAAATCGTTTTTCCGAGCATCCTTTGAAATGTTGACTTTTCTTGTTCCCCCTCCTCGTTTGGCTCTCACTTGCTTGAAAGCCTCTTTTTCATTATCATAATGCATCCATCCTATTTCTATTTTTCTCACTGTCTTCAGAGCATTTCTTTCTGAGGTAGTTGGGAATGCTCCCCTTGGTTTGTGCTGCTGCATCCTTCATCATAAGGTTTCCTTTTGGCCAATGTTGCTTTCAGGCTCTCAAAAAGCTTTGATTTGCGAGTGTTGTTGTGGCTGTTTTCCTTCCGCCTACAAAATCCTAACACTGCAAGGCGATCACCATATGATGGCAAATAAGTCTTTAAGTCTTCATCTGTCATCAGCTGTATGGTGCTGGCATCAATCTATACATGGACAATGGAATTGTTTAAAAAAGAGCAATCCTGATCAGATAACCTAATCATTGTTAATGACATGTAGTTATCTAGAGTTTAATGAAACAGCAATACAAGAAGGTTTATGTTTTGAAGAAACAATCATTAAGAAGCAATACAAAGTTTCTATTAAAAGTACAGTTGTTTGACTGACATATTCTGCTTTTGCAGTTAAGTACCTTCTCACGCTGCAGGGTCTCTATTGTTTCCTCAGGAACATCTCTGTCTCAAGAAGTCACTTCGGCCATCCATTCTGTGAGCATGCATTACAAGGAAGGTTATTGTAGGCTATCATCATACATCCATCATATATACACAACAAGAGTCTTGGGCTACAGATGAGCTATGATCTACAAGGGAAGTGGGCATCGTAACTTTGATTTGGACTATAACACTAAAACTCCAGTCAATCCTAATATGAAATGCTCGAGTTTTTTTCAAATCTGTGACACAACATTAGTAAAACTGTGTTCTGCAATGCATCACAGCCTGATGTTTTGATGTGAATTTGAAAGGCATTGAAACATACAGGTTACACAATGTATATCAAATATATACAAAGTGAGGTCTGAGGCACTCGCTCTGACCCTCAGCGATGCGCTTCACAAATCCTGCCCCAGTTTTAGCCTTCTGCTTTTTGAATCAACAGTAGCACAACCAAGGGCGTAGGTTTTTAGACACATTGCTGCTGTAACTGCACCACACCACCACCCCGGCCCGGCCCGGCCCACAGCTGACACCATATGAACACACACAAATAGATTAAATTCATAGTCCTAATAGTCCAGTAGAGATTGTGCACATTGCTATAATAGTCATATTGCCATATAAAAGAAAATTGGCTTAGATGTATAACTTTTCAGGGCAAACAACCTCTGATATTGTGCCAATTTATCAAAGCAAATTGATCAGTAAAGCTAACTTTACTGGTCTAATGATTCAAGTGTCCATCATAACTTATTGTAAAATCATGAGGCTTATTATAACTTAACTGTAAAGTCTTAAAATAACTTTTTATACAAATAACAATTTGGTTTTGCTACCTTATCCATGGTCCACTTCAACATTTGAAAATGTGATCATACAGTGTTGCACCAATTACAGAAATATACAGTATATAGACTAGACTAAGTATAAGTACCTAAAAGGATGTTTGCAAGCTTGAACGAGGCTTTCGATAGCCACAGAGGGAATACCTGGTAGGCTATAACGTTAGCTAATAATCAAAGCACGTTATATTCTTAGCTTGCTGCCAATGAATGCTAGATAGGTAACGTTAGCTCACGTTTGGGCTGACCTGTGTTTGGATTGTCATCATAAATCCATTAACGTTAGGTAAGCTGCTAGCTGTGCAGTTTGTTGTTGGTAGTCCGACTCCTATCTTAAACTATCGCAAAATCAAAATGGTTCCCTGAACAATCTTACTAGCGATGACATGTATAGCCGCATGTCATCATTCAACCGCTGGTTGTCCAGGTGGTGTCCAGGTAATGATGTGGGCTTTGTAGATAATTGGCGGACTTTCTGGAGAAGACCTGGTCTGATTAGGAGAGATGGCATTCATCCCACTTTGGATGGAGCCGCTCTCATATCTAGAAATCTGGCCGAATTTATTAGTGGCCCAAAGCCATGACAGCTCAGAGTTCAGACCACAGACTTAATACAGTCTGTGGTCCAGACCAGGAGGCAGAGCTGCAGTCCTACACGCTTCTCTGCGCTTCCATTAGAGCAGTTACCCACCCTAAACTCCACAGAGAGGTTGTCTGCCCCCCCACCACTTAAATTATTTAAATCAAAAGTAAACAGAAGAGGAGTTACACATAAAAACCTAATAAAAAGTAAAACCACCACTGCAACAGTACAACAAAATAGGAGAATTAAATGTGGACTCTTGAACATCAGATCTCTCTCATCTAAAGCTGTTCTAGTGAACGATCTAATATCAGATCATAATATTGATTTATTCTGTCTTACTGAAACCTGGCTGTGTCAGGATGAATATGTTAGCCTAAATGAATCCACTCCCCCAGTCACATTAATACTCACATTCCTCGAGGCTCAGGCCGAGGAGGTGGAGTTGCAGCCATCTTCGACTCAAGCCTATTAATCAAACCCAAACCTAAACTAAATTATAACTCGTTCGAAAGCCTTGTTCTTAGTCTTTCACACCCAACCTGGAAAATACTACAGCCAATTCTATTTGTTATAGTGTACCGAGCTCCTGGACTGTATTCTGAATTTTTATCTGAATTCTCAGAGTTCTTATCAGGTTTAGTCCTTAAAACAGATAAAATAATTATTGTAGGTGATTTTAATATTCATGTGGATGTAGGAAATGATAGCCTTAGTGCTGCGTTTATCTCATTATTAGATTCGATTGGCTTCTGTCAGAGTGTACATAAACCCACTCACTGTTTTAACCACACCCTCGACCTTGTTCTTGTCTATGGCATAGAAATTGAACATCTAATAGTCTTTCCACAGAATTCTCTTTTATCAGACCATTATTTAATAACTTTTGAATTCCTATTACTGGACTACACGCCATTAGGCAAACATTCCTACACTAGATGTCTATCTGATGGTGCTGTAGCTAAATTTAAGGAAGTGATTCCATCGGCATTTAATTCAGTTCCATGTCTCAATGTAACAGATGACTCCTATGCTAACTTTAGTCCCTCCCAAATTGATCATCTTGTTGATAGTGCTGCAGGCTCACTACGAATAATACTCGACTCTATCGCCCCTCTAAAAAAGAAGATAATAAAACAGAGGAGGTTAGCTCCATGGTATAACCCGCAAACCCGCAAACTAAAACAAACATCGCGAAAACTTGAAAGGAAATGGCGTTCCACCAATCTGGAAGAATCACGTTTAGCCTGGCAAGATAGTCTTAAAATTTATAGGAAGGCCCTCCGTAATGCCAGAGCAGCCTACTACTCATCATTAATAGAGGAAAATAAGAACAACCCCAGGTTTCTGTTCAGCACTGTAGCCAGGCTGACAGAGAGTCACAGCTCTGTTGAGCCATGTATTCCTATAGACCTCAGTAGTAACGACTTCATGAGCTTCTTTAATGATAAAATTCTAACTATTAGAGACAAAATTCAGCACCTCTTGCTCTCAGTTGGTACTGACTTATCTTCAAACACAGGAACCTTAGAAACAACTGTAAAACCTGATGTACATTTAGACTGCTTTTCTCCCATCAACCTTTATCAGCTAACTTCCATGATTTCCTCATCTAAGCCATCAACGTGTCTCTTAGACCCCGTCCCAACTAGGCTGCTTAAAGAAGTTTTACCCTTAGTTAGCATTTCTTTACTAGATATGATCAATCTGTCCTTATTAAAAGGCTATGTGCCACAGTCCTTTAAAGTAGCTGTAATTAAACCTCTTCTTAAAAAGCCCACTCTTGATCCAGGGGTTCTGTCAAATTATAGACCTATATCTAACCCTCCTTTTCTCTCTAAGATCCTTGAGAAAGCAGTTGGCAATCAGTTGTGTGACTTTCTACACAACAATAAGCTGTTTGAGGATTTTCAGTCAGGATTTAGAGCATCATAGCACAGAGACAGCACTAGTGAAAGTTACAAATGACCTTCTAATTGCATCTGACAAAGGACTTGTCTCTGTACTTGTCTTACTAGATCTTAGTGCCGCATTTGATACCATTGACCATCACATTCTATTACAGAGACTAGAACATTTAATTGGCATTAAAGGCACCGCACTAAGCTGGTTTAAATCCTATTTATCAGATCGATATCAGTTTGTACATGTTAATGATGAATCCTCTATGCATGCCAAAGTTAGTCACGGAGTTCCACAAGGTTCTGTGCTTGGACCAATTCTGTTCACCTTGTATATGCTTCCTTTGGGCAATATTATTAGGAAGCACTCCATAAATTTTCATTGTTATGCAGATGATACCCAATTATATTTATCGATCAAGCCAGATGAAACTAATCAATTAGCTAAACTTCAAGCATGCCTGAAGGACATAAAAACCTGGATGACCTGCAATTTTCTGATGTTAAACTCAGACAAAACCGAAGTTATTGTACTTGGCCCCGAACACCTTCGAAACACATTATCTAAAGATATAGTTTCTCTAGATGGCATTGCCCTGGCCTCCAGCGACACCGTAAGGAATCTTGGAGTTATCTTTGATCAGGATATGTCCTTTAACTCCCACATAAAACAAACCTCAAGAACTGCCTTTTTTCATTTACGTAACATTGCAAAAATCAGGCACATCCTGTCTCAAACAGATGCAGAAAAACTAGTCCATGCATTTGTTACGTCTAGGCTGGACTATTGCAACTCTCTACTATCAGGCTGCCCCAATAAGTCCCTTAAGACTCTCCAGCTGATCCAGAATGCTGCGGCACGTTTACTGACAAGAACCAGGAAAAGAGATCATATCTCTCCAATATTAGCTTCTCTACACTGGCTCCCTGTAAAATCCAGAATAGAATTTAAAATCCTTCTCCTCACCTTCAAAGCCCTAAATGGTCAGGCACCATCATATCTTAAAGAGCTCATAGTACCCTATTACCCCACTAGAGCACTGCGCTCCCAGAATGCAGGGTTCCTTGTGGTTCCTAGAGTCTCTAAAAGTAGAATGGGAGCCAGAGCCTTCAGCTATCAAGCTCCTCTCCTGTGGAACCAGATCCCAGTTTGTGTACGGGAGGCAGACAACCTCCTCACATTTAAGAGTAGGCTTAAGACTTTCCTCTTTGATAAAGCTTATAGTAGGGCTGACTCAGGTGACCCCTGAGCCCCCCCTTAGTTATGCTGCTATAGGCCTAGACTGCCGGGAGACTTCCTATGATGCACTGAGCTCCTCTCTCCTCCTCTTCCTCTCCATCTGTACGCCCTCATATCCCATCAATGCTTGTTACTAATTCAACTTCTTCCCGTAGTTGTGTGCTTTCTCTCCCCTTTTTCTCTCCTTCTGTTGCTTTCTGCAGGTGTTTCTGCCTCCGGAGCTGTAGGGTCTGGATCTATGGTTGCGGCCACCTGCTGCCCCCGTGCTCCTCCTCTGCACCCGCTGCTGCAGCTGCTGTTGCTATTATTATTAGTACTGCTGCTGTAATATTGCTCTTAGTATTGTTTCTGTTGGTGTTGACAGCCATGCCATTGCCGCGGCCATTGCGTTACATCTCTGTGTGAAACTGTATTGTGCTGCTGTATGTTCTCTTTCTTCCTGCTCTCTCTCTCCCCCTTCAACCCAACCGGTCGAGGCAGATGACCGCCCACCTAGAGCCTGGTTCTGCTCGAGGTTTCTACCTGTTAAAAGGGAGTTTTTCCTTGCCACTGTCGCATAGTGCTTGCTCATGGTGGGAAAGGTTGGGTCTCTGTAAATATAAAGAGTCGGTCTAGACTTGCTCTACTAGAAAAAGTGCCCTGAGATAACTTTGTTATGATATGGCGCTATATAAATAAAACTGAATTGAAATTGAATTGAACATTTCGACTGACACTGAGCGAGACGTGATCATGTTTGAGTTTGTCTCAAGTCCACATGAACCGTTTGCACACAGCGCCACCCTGCGACCAGACCGAGCAAAAACAAGAGCAAGACTCTACAACACAATTAGCAATAATGAACAGACTAAATATAAATGAATGTAGGCCTGTGTTTTTATTTATTCATTAAATCCGATTATTCACCCAAATTAGTTAATAATCAGACAGATTATGTTCATACAGCCGCTATAAAATCTAGGTTTTTCAGCCCTTCAGTTGGAAATAAAATTAAAAATTAAAAAACTGAATTAACATGAATCGTAGTCTACTTTTACCACGTTTGCCAAAACCATAAATGCCATGGCAAAGTGTCGGCCTCATGCAGGCGCGCTGCCAGAACAAAGTAGGGCAGCTACATCTGAATACTGAAATTAGTGGGGGTGCACTAGTAGCTAAAGTGCGGGCCCACAACAGCAGTGAAAACTAGTGTAGGTGGTACGGGTCCCGAGCGTGGTCCACCATGAACAGATTCTGCTGGAAAACTGTTTGTTTGAGTCAGAACGGCACCCTCAAAGTCCGGTCCACAGGAGAATCAGGGCTAAATACTGCCACCTACTGACATGAAAGAGCACAACAGGACATAAAAAAGAACCTGAACAATACTATTGTGGTGGTCCCGAATTTGTTCTGTTCTCCTTTTAAGACCAACAGAAAATAACTTGTTTGTATATGAATGATTTAACTTATAACAGCCCTTTGTCTTTGTAAGTGTTACGCAGGCTACTGACACAGTGGGCTAGTTTATCAGGTGCCTGTGTTTCACACTAAATAACCTGTGCTGCAGACGTGCTGAAACAATGGATTCATGCTTAAACTATAAATGATTTATTTAAATTAAACACACTAACCACAATCTTCACAGAAAATAACATTTAATGTGGTTAAAGCAGGAAAGTCAGTAAATCAGTCTGCACTGATCTATGAATGAATGTGGGTGATTCTTTCAGTATCTGCTGTTTTGCTTTATACTGCAAAGCTTCTCCTAAGTTCATGAAATCCTGCATCTGAAGGCAGCAGGACTGAAATGTTGTGTTTGTCTGGTTACCTTTCTTTTTATCAAAAGTAGCGTCTCAGTTTTTTAAATAATAATAGAAACACATTGCAGTGCAAATGCATTTGTGTAACATTAATTACTAAACTATGTGACCATGTACAAGGTGAGATACATTAGAATCATTGCAAAAATAGCGTTGTATACTATTTAATAATTACCACTGGCTGATCTATATTCACCTTCACCCGGCCATGTTGCACGTTGCGCTGGTGCACATAGGCTACATGAACCAAAACAGAAGGTGCACACAGTCTGTGTGCCTAAGACCTACCACCTTGAACTTGGCATTTATTATTCAAATTTCAACTGAGGGTGCAAAATATTAAAGTGAGCACTGCAATGCATGCTTTAGCAGCCTTGTAGAACCGGGCCTGGACTCGTGCTAATTCACATGTTAGAGAGATGAGACGTTCACATCTCTCATCGTAAACGTTAGTCTGACTGGATAATATGAATTAAAATATGAATCAGAATCGCCCTAGAAGAGTTGTAAACTTTTAAATTAAGTCAGTAAAACCCAGTAAGGTTAACATGAGCTAAAATCAAATGTAACGGCTAACATTAGATGTCGTTGGCATCTGGAATAAGACCAGTCGGTCACCCACATGGTGCACGCTATCCTTAACGTTAATCTGGAGAATATCATGTAGGCTATAACAACACATTTAACATCCTTTTACTACATTTTGTCATTTGTACAAGTAGATACACGATACCTTCATGAAGCTCACATCGGATGGTAGGCCAAAGTCAAGATATTGAGAAAGATTCTCATTATTTTAAGATACTAAATCAATATTTTGATAATCAATATTTTGATAATAAATCAATATTTTGATAATACATCAATATTTTGATAATACATCAATATTTTGAGATACTAAATCAATATTTGGGTTGAGGGAAAAGCTGGTCTTTCCCACCAAAATACACCTGAACAAGTTCTGTCAGGAGAATATTGTGAATCGCCTGTTTGGCCCGTTTGCTAAGTCAGCTAACGTTGGAAACATTGGCAGCAGTCAGAAACACAAATTCACACAATTATTACTTGCTTGATAACTGACTTTATTTTTCTTCAAAAGTCAAAATGAGACTTTACAATGGTTCAACATCCAAGCGCTCTCTTTCTTTCCTCAGCTTCACAAGTCAGTGCAGGGAGTCAACAAGTCTGAATGAATTCTTACTATTCATCTCCACCATTTAATGATCAGAGCCTCCATCTTGAAAGGACTGGAAGTGGAACAAGTTTACATCTTTTCAATCACTTTTAATGATTTCGTACAAAGTTCATTGATTCATTTATTACAATAACCTGAAAGATTTATGTAACTGTGGTCCTGTACAGACTCAACTGATGTGTTTCTCTAACAGGAGGAGACTCTCCCTCCTACACACAACACAGAGACACTGAGGAACCAGACCAGGACCAGGACCAGAACCCAAACCCAGGATAAAGAGGTTCAGTGAATGTGGTGTTGAAGGTGTGGAGGTGGATCAGAGAGTCAGAGGAGACTCTGTAGAAGGACAGAGAGCCAGCAGGAGAGTCCACATACACTGCTACTCTGTTAGAGGAGGAGGAGGAGGAGGAGGAGGAGGAGGAGGAGATGGGTGTTACTCTGTTATTGTGATAGACAGAGTAACGACCATCAGAGCAGCTCAGACTCCAGGACTGATCATTCCCTCCAAACACACAGTCTTCACTGTCTCCTCTCCTGCTGATTCCTCTGTAACTCACTGATATATTAACCCCTCCTCTCCACTCGACCTCCCAGTAACAGCGACCAGTCAGAACATTTCTACACAGCAGCTGAGGCCAGAAGTCAAACCTGTCTGGATGATCTGGATATGACTGATCCTCCTTCACACGTGTCGCCTTCCTGTTGTTGTCAGACAGTTTGATCTTCCTGTTTACTGTGTTTGTGTCGAGTGTGAGTTCACAGGAATCTGATGAAGAGAACAAGACACAATACAGCTGCAGGTATTGATCTATCATCTGTTCATTGATTGACAGTTTGATGATGACATCAGAGATTTGAATGAGTGATGTCACAGTGTGTGCTGCTTTGTTTTACTTACACTTCCTCAGACCTGGTCTCAACCAGCGGACTCCAGCAGGCTCCACCCTGAAAGGAGGAGGGGGGTCAGACAGGTAGAATGCAAACTGAACCAGCAGGACTGGTTTACACCTGTCCACTGATCCAGATCCAGATCCAGATGGGATGTCTGCTTTGTTTAATGACTAATCAAACAGGAAACGTGAATATGCATTTACATAACAAGTAAACTGATCAGAGCTCGTAATGACATCAGATTTGTCTGTGGGGGGGTCAGCCCACTTCTCCTGCACCCCCCCTCTACATTCCTGTAGCAGAGATCAGAAGACGACCTGCAGTGATTCTGTTTGACTCATTTCATTTGCTGAACCTGAAGAGACACGTGTGGATATACATATAGAGATCTATGTGCAGGGTTCAGTTTGTGTCACTGAATTATTAACAGATTACAGACTGACACACACACACACACACACACACACACACACACACACACACACACACTGTGATCAAAGGAACTCTGGTTTATATTGAGTTGACTGTGATTCACTCATTAACTTGCTGTGCATATACACAGCAAAAACTAAAAGTGCCTCGAATATCCAATAGGGAACCCAAGGAACTTAGAAATATGTTTGAGGTGCTTCAAGAAACCCTTTACATATGATGAGGTTACTCAAATATCCAACTGGGTTCTCAAAGAACTTAAAATTGCATTGAAGGTAAGATCCTTTCGTCTTCCCGCAACAACTCAACCTCTCGCGAGATTTCAGAGCGAGACTTTCTGTTTCTGGTGAAACTAAAAGGATCTTACTCTTTAACAAACAGTCTGACCTCAACACACAGCTTCCAGCTGTGCTTGGAAAACACGCTAACGTGAGTCCTGTGGTGGCACACGTCGGCAGCAACGACACCTCTCACCGTGAGACCGAAACTTTAAAACTACATTTTAAAACTTTTCTCACCATCCTGAAACAAACTGGAAAAAACGCTGCAACTTCTGGACCCCTACCAACTTATAAGAGGGGCACAGAAAAATGTAGTCGTCTGCTCGGCTTAAATTCATGGCTGAAGACTGCATGTGACAGATTTAAGGTCACTTTCATAGATAGTTTCGATCTCTTCTGGGGCCGCCCTGCCTTCTTTAAGCGCGATGGACTGCACCCCAACCACCGGGGCTCTCAGGTGCTCACCCAAAACATAGTACGGTGTATTTCCACATGACTGCTTACCCCACCCACCCCTGTTTATTTTATAAACCCCATCATCTCAACCCAACACAACACCACCAACAGAGATATAAATGGACCAAATATACATAACTTGGTTACAGTTCCCAAACACAGGAACTCAATTACAGCTGCGCAACGGACACATATCAACATGGCTCTTTTTAATATAAGGGCGTTAACAAACTAATCTTTTCTGATAAACCACCTCATCAATGATCACAACTTGTCTTTTTCTTACTGAGACCTGGCTGGGCACAGATGCACCTGCCACACTGACTGAGGCGTGTCCACCCAACTACACCTTTTCCTATTCGTTTAGAGAGGGTAAGAAGGGTGGAGGGACAGCTGCAGCCTACAGAGAGACATTGAAGGGCAGGGATGTGGACCTAGGCACATTTCATACCTTTGAATATAATGCTACTTTCTTAAATTCTCAGCCTCGTCTCCTTGCAGTAACAATATATAGATCTCCTAAATGATCTGGCCCCTCTTTTTGAACAGAATTCTCAGAGCTACTATCTGTCATTCACGCGAGCTATGATACCTGCATTTTAATCTGTGATTTTAATGTACATGTTGATAATCAGGCAGATACCAGAGCCAAAGAGTTTTTAGAGTTATGGGAATGTATGGCTTTTAAACAGCATGTTAACATACCAGCTCACAAACATGGACACACCCTGGATTTAATTATATCATATGGTCTTAACATGATCTTCTGTCACTGATCTGGCTCTGTCTGACCACCACTGTGTGTTTTTAACACTTTATTATTCACAAGTACTTCTGAACGTTTGGTTAAAAAATGCTGCATTACCGCTGAAGCAGCCACAACTCTCGCATCACATATCGCAACCTACAAAGATAATGTCTTACCGTCATCCTGTGAAGACTTAGTTAATGATTTTAACCATGAAATGAAATCAGTGCTTGATGCAGTTGCTCCAATTAAAAGCAGGAAAATGACTAGGAAAAAGGTTACCCCATGGAAAAACAGTCAAACCATGGAACTAATAAGACACTGCAGAACTGCTGAGTGCACATGGCTAAAAACTAAATTAGTAATAGATTACAATATACTCAGTGAAACACTCAAAGAGTACAACAGAGTACAACAAGGCATATTTTTCAAACCTGCTTTTTAGAACAATAGATTCTCTGGTAAATCCCAAAACTAACTACAGTATCGAGCTTCCAGGTTGTAAATGTGAAGAGTTTGCTGGCTACTTCAGGGAGAAAATGATCAACATTAGATCTGGTATCTGCCAGCAGAACAAGCACACTGCACTTCTTCCTGTAACCTCTGTACAGAGTGACGTCAAGTTGGAACGTTTTGACCTGGCTGATGCTGAAACTCAGGAGAATAAAACCTATTACACCTATTTTAAAGTCTTTACACTGGTTACCTGATACTTTTCGTATTGATTTTAAACATTCCTTTATTAGTTTATAAGGCACTACATGATCTGGCTCCAGACTACCTCTCAGAAATGCTTGTGGTTTATGAACCGGGAAGGCCCCTCAGATCCTCCAGTTCTTCTCTTTTAGCTGATCCACAAAGCAGAACAAAAACATCTGGTGAAGCTGCTTCCAGAGGATCTGAGAGGAGCTGGAAATATTGAGCTCTTTAAACATGAGCTAAAAACCATCTATTTAGTCTGGCTTTTATGTAGTGTTTTATAATTCTATGCTTTTATTATTTATGCTTATTGGTGTGAATGCTGGAAACTTGAAACTGATATCTCCATCGTTTTTTAACTTTATCCACACAAATTATACATCTACTTGTTCAGCTATGCCTTCTGGTGCTCACAGTGAAGTCGTTTCACCGATACGACCTACGGTTTTCTCATGATGATGACTTTTCTGAGTCAAAGATTCACAGCTTTTTCTCTCACAGACACACACACACACACACACACACACAGACACAGACACACACACACACACACGCACACACACACACACACACAGTAACTTACACACTTGGCTGTGTGAGCTTCATGAGAAGTCATTTCTCACCAACTGCTGCATAGACTCTCATATTAACTGAGTCCCGAAATTTCAGGAGGGAGGCAGAGACGGGGGCTTTTCTTATCTGCTCCAGAGCTCACATTTTTGACACTACACAAATAAATGTCACACAGTGAGTTCAGCAGGCTTTTTGTCTCTCTTCTGATATAACATTTAGCCCATAGCAGCTACGGTCTTTGCGCTATAAGCAGGACTTTGAGAGGTTTAGTCTCCATCAAATGAACTGTCTGACCTGTCTTAAGTTGCAGTCTGCCCCTCCCCTCTCCACTCCCTCAGGGTGCAACAGTCGCCATAGCGACCAGTGTGTGTGCGATTCACTTACAGAAGGAAATCCCAGCACTCAAATCATGGACCTTTATACCATACAGTAGAGCAAATTTTCAAAATAAAAGTCCCAGATAGGGGACAGACAGGACTCATGCATCCTCTTCAAGCACTTTTTCAAGCATTTTCAAGGTTTATCTACTTATTCATACTTTAAACTACAAACTTGCCAGCTATCCAAGTCTAGCGCAAGCCTTTCAACAATATTCCACATCATTCATACATTTTCAGCATCATTCAACATTTCAGGACAGCTATTCAGTTTGGCGTCAGCCTTTCAGCAGCCAGCATTCACACCGCAATCTCTTCAGAAATTGCCTTCTCTAGTTTTACTTATTACTTCATTCTATTTCTATTTTTTATCATCATTTTGTTGCTGATGATTACTACTTATTTCATTCTATTTTTTAACATTTTTACTATTTTATTATGATATATTTAACTTTGATTGATTGATATATTTGTGATCTACTAATTCCCTATGAGCCTGATCGCTGCCTGAGATCCAGCAGGGCCCTACTTACAGTGCCAAAATCTCATCTTGTCACGAAAGGTGACCGGGCCTTTGCTGTCTGGGCCCCTAAACTGTGGAACTCCCTTCTTAAAACTCACTCTTATCATACAGCTTTCTCTTGATGACGGCATTTTACCTTTGTAAATTATTATATCCTGTTTAACCTGTGATTCCTGTATCATTTTATTGTGTTATTTTACTATATTAATGTATTGCATTATTTTATTGTTGTCTTATTATTTTACTGGATTATTTTACTGGATTGACTGTACTGTTTATTTGCTCTTATTGTAAAGCACTTTGTAACTTTGCATTTGAAAGGTGCTATATAAATAAAAGGTATTATTATTATTATTATTATTATTATTATCACTTCATGTTGTACCAGTTAGTATTGAGGCCTATGTATTATGTAATCTGCTATATATTTTGGTGCCTCTGTGTGAGACTAATAGCGCTACACTGCCTTTCCTCCTGAACTGAACAACTGCAGACGGAGGAATGAAACAGCAAAGACTTGCTGGATCTTCTCCAGCCCGCGCCGTGTCGGCCTCTCGGTCGGTCCGGCCAAAGGAACCAGGCCTCCCGACACTGAACCATCTACAGCAGAGACCCAGAGTCTCTCTGTCCTCTCCTGTATGAGCCCGACTCCTTCAGCTCAGCCCTCCACCTGCTCCACGTGGGATCGCCAACACTACCTCAACAACATGCGCTGTTTGCCAAACAGCCGCATTAAAAGCTGCATCCAGCAGCAACATCTGGACCAAGACTTGGCATGCATGAACGCTGCTTAAACTGCAGGAATCCGCTTCCTTGGAGATCTCCTACACAAATATCTCCTTAATGTTCAACCAGTGTTTCTGTTGTGAGCAAAGGAAAAAGGCTTCCTACATGTGAGATTGTTCATATAACACTCATATCCACCATCAACCAGAAAGACCTCTTCTATCAGACTGATGGTCTGTGGCTGCAGCAGGCCTCTTCATACCTGAGTGTCCCCAGTCTCCAGTGTGGATCCTCCAGTCCAGCAGACAGCAGCTTCACTCCTGAGTCTCCTGGATGGTTGTAGCTCAGGTCCAGCTCTCTCAGAGGGGAGGGGTTGGAGCTCAGAGCTGAGGCCAGAGAAGCACAGCCTTCCTCTGTGATCAGACAGCCTGACAGCCTGCAAACACACAAAACAACACACATGGCAGATCAGCTGAGGGTCCTGCTGTGTCAGTCAGATACAAGAAGAAACTGTCTCCAAATAAATAACTCAAAAATACACCATCTTAGTTTTTGCTAATTAGCTAGTTAGAAGTAAACACAGAGTGCAGCTGAGGCTGATGGGAATGTCTTTAGTTCTGCAGGTATTTGGTCATAAACCAAAGTGTTGGACACATTAACATGTTGACCTGATGATGGCGCTAGATGAAAAGTCAGAGGATCACCAAAGTTATTGCAGTTCATCTTCAATGTGACTTCACAGTGGTATATCAAAGTAGCCACCAGACAGAGGCAACTAGTCTGCTCTCCAGCCTGAAAGCAGAGCTTGAGGAACCCTCCTCTGAATACTTTGCTGGATGTTTTTATTTGTTTGTTTTTTGTTCAGGTACATTTTGGTCCAGATACAAATTTAGAATAAATCTTTAAAATCATCTGTGGTATTTAATGATTCAACAACAAAAGCAAAAACAAGAAAACGTGATCCTGGAGGAAAGTAATTCTCTAAGTCTAGAAACTACTGCCGAAGTTTAGTTAGTTAGGTCCTTTGACAAATCTTTCACACAATCCTACACGTTAGCTGTTTATCAACTGATGTAAATCAGATTTTAAATGGTCATCAGTTGAACGGGTTAATGAATCCTGACCTGAGAGTTTCCAGTGTACAATGTGGACTCTCCAGTCCAGCACACAGCAGCTTTAGTCCTGAATCCTGCAGGTTGTTGTTACTCAGGTCCAGCTCTCTCAGACTAGAGGACTGGGAGCTGAGAACTGAGGACAGAGCTTCACAGCTTCTCTCTGAGAGGTTACAGCCACTCAGTCTGGAGAGGAAATAATGAACAAGAAGACAAATAACATTTGTGTTAAAATGTTGAGTCTGGACTCTTGGTGATGCAGAATATACAATCTCTTCTCAACACAGGTTAAAGTCCTCGCTGTTTTACTCTAAACATGTTGGAGATGTGACATATAATCATTCCTGAATCAGTAAGAAACAGACATGCAATGATAATAAGTTGCATGATAAAGACATACATGAGGTTCTCCATCTCAGCCAGAGTTCATATTTTGTGCTGTACAACATATATATCTGAATTAGAACAAAATACATTGGAAATATCTAAGATTTTCTGTGCTATGCAATTTGAAATCCTAATATGAGAGGAGCAGTTTACATTAAATGGAGATTAAAATTTTGAGAAATAAATAAGTTAAGAGAATCTATGACTTGATCTAACCTGAGAGTTTCCAGTGTACAGAGTGTACTCTGTAGTCCAGCACACAGCAGCTTCACTCCTGAATCCTGCAGGTTGTTGTTACTCAGGTCCAGCTCTCTCAGACTAGAGGACTGGGAGCTGAGAACTGAGGACAGAGCTTCACAGCTTCTCTCTGAGAGGTTACAGCCACTCAGTCTGGAGAGACAACAGTAAAGTTATAAGTTATTTATTTTATCTCTCCTGTTGAAAGAGTATTTATTGATGAATAAATCACACTTACAGAGCTTTCTTGGAGGCTTTGACCACTGGCAGCAGCCTCAGAAGAGCCTCCTCTGAAGCAGAGTATTTCTTCAGGTCAAACATGTCCAGATCTTTTTCTGATGACAGTAAGATGAAGACCAGAGCTGACCACTGAGCTGGAGAGAGTTCATCTGTGGAGAGACTTCCTGAACTCAGGGACTGTTGGATCTCCTCCACTAGAGAACTGCCATTCAGTTCATTCAGACAGTGGAACAGATTGATGCTTTTCTCTGCAGAGGGAGTCTCTTCGATCTTCTCCTTGATGTACTCGACCGTTACCTGATTGGCTTTTGAGCCACTTCCTGTCTGTGTCAGCAGGCCTCGTAGGAGAGTCTGATTGGTCTGCAGTGAAAGACCCAGGAGGAAGCGGAGGAACAAGTCCAGGTGTCCATTTGGACTCTGTAAGGCCTGGTCCACAACACTCCGATAGAAGTGTATCTCTGCAGATTCATCTTTTCTTGTTTCAGACTTCTGGGAGGTTGATTGTTCTTCTGACAGCAGACTGACACCAGAGTTGATGAAGGTCAGATGGACATGAAGAGCAGCCAGAAACTCCTGAACGCTCAGATGGACGAAGCAGAACACCTTGTCCTGGTACAGTCCTCTCTCCTCTTTAAAGATCTGTGTGAACACTCCTGAGTACACTGAGGCTGCTCTGATATCGATGCCGCACTCTGTCAGATCTGATTCATAGAAGATCAGGTTGCCTTTCTGCAGCTGCTCCAAAGCCAGTTTTCCCAGAGACACAATCATCTTCCTGCTCTCTGGATTCCAGTGTGGATCTGTCTCAGCTCCTCCATCATACTTGATGTTCGTCAGTTTGGACTGAACCACCAGGAAGTGGATGTACATCTCAGTCAGGGTCTTGGGCAGCTCTCTTCCCTCTCTGGTCTTCAACACATCCTCCAGAACTGTAGCAGTGATCCAGCAGAAGACTGGGATGTGGCACATGATGTGGAGGCTTCGTGATGTCTTGATGTGGGAGATGATCCTCCTGGCCTGCTCCTCATCTCTGAATCTCTTCCTGAAGTACTCCTCCTTCTGTGGGTCAGTGAACCCTCTGACCTCTGTCACCATGTCAACACACTCAGGAGGGATCTGATTGGCTGCTGCAGGTCGTGTGGTTATCCAGAGGTGAGCAGAGGGCAGCAGTTTCCCCCTGATGAGGTTTGTCAGCAGCACATCCAGTGAGGTGGACTCTTTAGCATCAGTCAGGATCTTAGTGTTGTGGAAGTCCAGAGGAAGTCGACACTCATCCAGACCGTCAAAGATGAACACAACCTGGAACTCTTCAAACCTGCAGATTCCTGCTTCTTTGGTTTCAGTAAAGAAGTGATGAACAAGTTCCACCAAGCTGTACTTTTTCTCTTTCAGCACATTCAGCTCTCTGAAAGTGAATGGAAATGTGAACTGTATGTCCTGGTTGGCTTTGTCTTCAGCCCAGTCCAGAGTGAACTTCTGTGTTAAGACTGTTTTCCCAATGCCAGCCACTCCCTTTGTCATCACTGTTCTGATTGGTTCATCTCTTCCAGGTAGGGGTTTAAAGATGTCTTCTTGTCTGATCGTTGTTTCTGGTCTGTCTGGTTTCCTGGATGCTGCTTCAATCTGTCTGACCTCATGTTCATCATTGACCCCTCCAGCCCCCCCCTCTGTGATGTAGAGCTCTGTGTAGATCTGATTCAGAAGGGTTGGGTTTCCTGCTTTAGCAATCCCCTCAAACACACACTGGAACTTCTTCTTCAGGTTAGATTTGAGTTTACGCTGACAAACTCCAGAATGACTTCCTGAGTGAACACACAACAAATAAGATCAATAACTGATTTATAAAGAAAATATGACAATTTAATTCCTCTAAAGAATGCATATCAACATATTTTGGTCTCTTCAGACATTTATCCAGCATGTTAACTCTTTAGAGAAATCCTCTTACTGCTCTGCAGACGGTCAGCCAGCTCCTCCTGCTTCATTCTCCTCAGGAAGTGCAGTGTGATCTTCAGAAATGCCTCTCTGCTGCTCCTCCTCTGCTCTTCATCCTCACCGTCCAACACCTCCTCATCCTCCCTCTGACTCTCTGAGCATTCTGGGTAATCTGGACTCAGATCCTTCTGGATCTTCTTCAGCTCGTTCTTCACAAAAGTGACAATGTTCTCCTCCAGCAGCTGGAACAGAATATTATATGAAGGACACAAACTAAAATCATGGAACCAAACATCAGATCCATGTTGGACAGACGGACAATCCGCTGGTCTAAAAAGTGCAGCGTGGAGATTATTGTGAACACAATAGATGTAAAGTAGTTGTTGTACAGGTACAGACCATAAATATGGAGTCCAGGTGTGTTTGATGCTGCTGGGCAGACTGACCAATGGGAACCTCTGAGCTCTCCTGGTCCACTCTGTGGAGGAATCATGAAGAATCAGCTCACATTATGTCCGTCCACACAGAGACAAACACAAGCTAAAGGTCCTTTGAGTCAAAGTGTTGATTACAACATTGAATCAGATGGTTTCCACTGACATTAAAGTGTTGGTCGTACTGCTGATCCCACTGTGAATCAACAGTCCAGTCTGCATTACTGTGCAGCTTTCAGTTCACTGTGTTGGTTCACCAGCTGGTCTGGTTTAGTCCCTCCAGCTCTTATTGACCCCTATAATACTGCGGACAGCAACGCACAGCTCACACAAGCTAACTGGATGCTACCTGTCCAGTGCAAATTGGTAGATAGTTGCAACAAACTTGTAGCAGGTGAAGTGAGTGAAACATCAGGAAAAGTAAAGAGAAAACCAGAGAATCCTGGATCAAACCAAAAGTAAAGGTGATTTCACACCGAACTGTGTGTCAAATGAAAGCTGGAACGAACTTCTCTGGGCTACATGTTAGCAAACAGGCAGGTGTGGTTCACAGAAGGTGGTGTGGCTGTTTCTTTTATACTTGTTCAACACGTTTTGAGCATTAGTAGAGGTGAACACTGTCTCCTCTCTGAGCTTCTGCAGCCTGTAGTTAGCCTTTGTTAGCAGCTAGCATCTGTTAGCCTCAATAAAATCACTGTTTTCAGATGGGAGAATATAAATGTATGTGAAGAAGAACGATGGTGAAAATAAACACACAGGTTTAATAGAACTTCTCTGGATAAATAACAGTTAAAACATGAATCAGTCAGATTTTAATGTTATTAACAGCTGACCTCTTTGCAGCAGATGGTTGTTGCCCTTTAAAAGTAATGACGCGATCAGTTGACCGGTCACTCTTAAAGGACACACAGCTGGGTCCAGATCCAGGTCCAGGTTCAGGTTCAGATCCTAATCCAGATTCAGGAGAGTCTGGTCTCTGGTGGGTCCTGATGGAAAAACGGATCAAATGAACTTATTGTGAACACAACACACACAGAGCTTTGAGTGTGAATAATGATGGTGGAGTGATTTGAGTCCTGGACAGTCAGAGATCCTGGTCTCACCTCTGAGCTCTGGTCTGGCTCTCAGGTTCCCCACACAGAGTGGTTTTAGAGGGAGGGACTCCCTCCTCTCTGTCCTCACACTGATTCATGCTGCTGAACTCACACACACTTTGATCTGGAGAGGAAACACAAATCATTGATCTGCACATCAACTGGAATCCTCCTTTCCATCATTTCTCCTGTAGAAAGATCAGCTGCTCCTCCACTGATTGGCTGCTCCTTCCTGTTTCATCATATCACTGTCAGCTGAATGCAGTCAGACAGCAGTGTGAGGCAGCTGCTCTACTTCTACCATCCGGCCACTAGATGGCGTCATGAAGCTGCAGTGAAGTGAAGAGCAGATGCCTGGAGGACCATTTCCATTCACTGACACACTGAAGGACTGAGGTGGACTGATGTGGTCTGACAGAGTCTCTCCATCTACAGGGTCCCTGTAGAAAAGGACTTGATGCAACAAGCTACAGCTGATTATTTCACACCAACAACTGGGATTAAGGCTCCGATATAACATCATCACATCACCCCCCCTCACTGGAAATAAACAACAAGTAATAGTGACTTTTTCTGGCTCTGAAACGTCCTGATAAAGACCTCCAGAGTCTCCTGTAAAGGACTCTAATTATAGGCCTGAATGAAAGCTCCAACCAGAGACTCACTTCAGCTGCTTCTCAGTTCAGTCAGAGCAGCAGCTCTCTCTTCTTCTACTGATTTCCTCTTTAATTACAACCCGAGTGTCACCTTGTCACCTCTGTCCTGTTTTGGCTCTTCCTCTCTGTCCTCCTTCACTCGCCTCATCTTCCTCCATGCTTTATTCATTGCAGTTCTCCTTCCATCCACCAGGTGCCCTCAGACCTTTCCACCTGTCCAGTCACCTGACTCTCACATGCAGCCACGCCCTCCTGCCCTGCTGTCACCTGACCCTCCCCGCCAACTCTCACCTGTTCCCTTCCCCCCAGCCCTGCAGCTCCTGTATCTGTTATCTGGAACCTGGACCTTGTTACCTGCCTGTCTTGAGCCTCTCCCTGATCTTTTGGACTTTGGACTTGTTTGCTGGTCTGGACCTGGTTTTGCCCGCCTCATGTTTCCCTGCAGTGTGTCAATCGGCCTGGTTGAGTCAAACTATTGCAGTTTATGATCTTTTAAAATCTTGAAATTCAATATTCATAAAAGTCGTTAAAGAACTCCTGATAACGAATCTGCAGAGACCAAATATTACAGCTGCTTCCCACTTTGTCCCGTAATATTCAGTTTTCTGTGATGTACTTATATAACTACTTACCTGAGCAGGTAACACTGGTTACTGTCACAGTATTTAGAAATATCAAACATAAATTATTAAATTCATCAGGGAGAATTTGTCCTTAATTCCTGCTGATGTCAAAAAATACAATAAAATAAAAATAATTCCAACAAAGAGACAAAACACGATCAAGTCAAAGTCAGCAGAAGACGTTTTCACATCATTTAGTTCAGTCAAAGTATCAATACCACACTGTACAAATACTGTATTACTGCATTACCATGTTGATGTGTTAGTACTTTGATGCTGCAGCTGGAGCCAGTTTTTACTGTTTTATATACTTTGAGGTAGTTTAATTTAAAATAGTGAATCACATTTTATAAACTGATCATTAAAATCTTCATCTGAAAAGTCACAAAATGCAGTGAAGTAAAAAGTAAAATATGTAGTGCAGTAGAAGTAGAAAGTAGCAGAATATAGAAATACTCAAGTAAAGTACTTCAAGACTGGTACAGAAGTACAGTACTGCAGTAAATGTACTTTAAAGCAGATAAATCCTTCCAAAATAAAAGACAGTCTCCCTTTTAAGTTCAAACTGACATAAAGACACACCTGTTCCAGGTGTTCCTGTTCCAGGAGCTCATTTAGTGACGCACTTACAGATTACAGCCTATTTATTTCATTAAAAACTAAAACTTGTGCTCTTCTTCCTCCTTCACTCTCACTAACATCCACACAACAGGGCGGATATCTTTAATGGCGGCTGCTTCGTCCCGAGTTTCCAGTTAAACTCGGAGTTTTTGGAGAAATGAAGCATCGAGCGGCAGATTTCTGCTGTTTCTAGTGTAACTGAGCTACCGACAGAAAACATTTAAACCTTGTTACATTACCTTCAGCTGGAGCTTCTCACGACAAAACTATCTGCGACACAAAGTTCAGAAGTGAAACCGAACTTTAAACAGGCAGAGAGGCGCGTGACTGTTAAACATTAATAAGTTGTGACAAAGTCCGCAGTTTAATGGCAGCATAGAAAGATAAAACATGTTCATGTGTAGTTAGTTGGGTTCCAGAAAGCAGCTTTAATGAGTTTTAAATATGAGATCACTTTAACTGACTGTTGGTTACTGTGGTAACTTGGCTGGTCAATTAAAAACAATCCTACATGTTGTGATTCTAAAGAGACTGAAATCAGAGAAACAGACTGATGATTTAAGTTTAAAGTGTAACTGCACCCTCAGATTCTGCTAGAACCCTCTCTCCCAGCTTATTTAAAAATGCGACACCTGTAGGGGGCGTGGCCTCGTGGCTATGTTATGATTGGGTCAGGGGACACAGGGGAGGCTGACTGACCCTGATTAGTCTTTCTTATATAAATGTCATGAGGTAGACAGATCCCAACCGGTCAACTGTGTGTCAGCATTGACCTCGCAGGTTCAGGGCTGATTTAAAACAGTAGATGGTGTGTTGAGACATTTAAACCATGTAATGCCGATTTTTATAAATGTGGAAAGAAATGTGAACATTAACAGCAGCACTTATGCGTTTCATCACAGTACAGTCACATCATTTAGTTCACAGCCCAGAAAAAGAGTGATGAGTGAAGGGTTGAATATTGGACCGAACCAAAGCTAAAACACCAGAGAACATCTTCCAAAGTCAGAGCTAAAGAAAACGTAACATTGGACCAAACCACTGTCACGGTTGTACGGGAGAGCGGCAAACCCAGAGAGGAGGCAGCAGGAGGACTTCAGAGATGTACTGATGAAATGACTGGCAGGTAGACAGGCAAGTAAGTAGGTACAGGTAAACATGCAGAAAACAGATGCTCCAACATAGAAGCACAAAGCAAGAGACCAACAAAGCAACTAGGACGAACTGACAAAGGAACAAAGGGCTGGTATATGTAGTGAGTGACTGATGAGAGAAGTGAGAACAGGTGAGAACAGGTTTATTTGTTTATTTAAAGGATCCCCATTAGCTGATTCCACAGCTATCAGCTTGTCTTCCGGGGGTCCACACCGTACATACAATACATAGCACATTACATGACAAACATGAATTGCACAGATATACATTAAAATATATCAATATACAATGTAAACCAAACAACACTGTTTACATTCATGTAGAATTTTAAAACAAATAAAAAGCTACAAATCCCCATATACATAGCATCCTACAAATATGATGTTCCAAGGTGTTTCCTTAAACATCGATTTCTGTGTAAATTTAGTCAATAACGGCGGTAAAGATGTTTTCATTGCTCTATATATTACTGAGCGTTTAAGGTAATTAGTGTTTGCCTTAGGGAGTGAAAACCGGCCTTCTGTTGCCTGTCTGGTGGCATATGTATATGACTCTAAATTGAATTTTAAATGATTGTACTGATATGGTGGAGTTCTGAACTGTAAAGTTTTGTTGCAGGTAAAAGCACAGCGATCATCCTGTCTTCAACTTCTAGCCAGTTAAGATGGAAGTGCATGTTATTGATGTTAGTGTCGTATTGACCCTGGAGAACTAGCTGGAGTTTGCTTAAATCTTTTTTTGTGGCATTCGCCCATATTATCTGGCAATAATCAAGCTGTGAAAGAACAAGAGTACATAGTACAAGTTTAATTAAATCAGATGTAAAGTATTTTCTACATTGTCTTACTACAGCTAGTGCCTTGCCCATTTTATTGATAATAGTGTTGATGTGTTTTGACCAGGACAATTTGTTGTCAAGGGTGATGCCCAACAGCTTAGTTTCCTTTACTTGCTGAATGGGTATTCTGCTAAAAAGAGTTTAAGCTCTGGGTCACACCGTAGAGAATGATCTGACCCAAATACTATGCTTTTTGTTTTGGATATATTAAGTATCAATTTGTTTTCAAGGATCCATTTTCCGATAATATCTAGCTCCCTGTGATCCATTTACCAGATAGCTTTCCATCCAGGCAGCTGCAGAGGAACTAAATCCATAACACTTCAGCTTTTCAACAAGAAGCTTGTGGTCAATCACATCAAGTGCTGCTGTCAAATCTAATAGGACCGCTCCACAGATCGTTTTGTTATCGAGATCTCTGTACCAGTCATTTGTCATTTGCACTAGAGCTGTGCATGTCGAGTGTCCCTTTCTATAAGCATGCTGAAAGTTTGGCATCAGATTATTAACTGAGAGGTATTCTTGTATTTGATCAAATACTGCCTTCTCAAAGATCTTACTTGGCGCTGGTAACAGGCTTATGGGACGACTATTAGGGCCATTAAATGATGTTTTCCTATCTTTGGGCAGTGGAAGAACTTTTGCTTCCTTCCAGGCCTGTGGAAAGATTGTTTCAAGCTAATATTTAGTATGTGACAAATTGGGCGTGCCATACGAATCAATTTATCATCTATAGTATCAGTCCCTGGTTGTTTGTCATTACATGTTAACTGTATTCATTTATAGACTGTTTCCACTGTTAATTCACTGAACTCAAAGTGGCAGGATTTATTTATTTATTCCTCATGTAATTTTTTATGTTACAAATGGATGAACTGTTGTCTGTCCCATGTGATAATACTTTGCTTAATTTATATGTCTTGCTGCAAAATTAATCATTCAAATGATTTGCAATTTCTTTGGGTTTTGTAATAAAAGTACCTCCACTCTCAATAAATGTAGGTTGTAGAGAGGTTTTTCTTCCCAGTATATTATTTAGTGTCCTCCACAGCTTTTTCCCCATCATTGTCCTATTTAACTGTAGAGCAAAATATTGTTTCTTTTTCCTTTGATTAAGTTTTGTGATGTAATTCCTCAGTTTGCAGTGTTTTTGCCTGTCAGTTATACAACCACCTGTTTGCACTGTTTCCTTTGCCACGTCTCTCTGAGACATACAGCCCTTTAATTCCTTGTCAACCCATGGTGCTTTACAGGTCCTCACTGTCAGGTTCCTAATAGGTTAACTGTCTGGTTCTATTCCATTGTAAATGTCTGACCAACATATATTACTGACATCCTCCAAGAAAGCTTCCTGAGAGAATCTCCTATAGGACCTTTTATACACAACTCTTGGCTTTGGGTACTTTACTGTTTCTTGCAATCGCTACCACGTTGTGATCACTACAACCAACTGGGATTGATACAGCCTTGGTATAAACATCTTCATCACTCAAATAAATATGATCGATACAAGATGATGCGTTGATTCCCTTGTTGTTAACGCTTAGTGGGTTGTGTCACCATTTGTTTCAAACAACATGCGTCAGTTATGGGAAGCAGTTGATGTTTTAAAGGACAATTATGCAACAGCCAGTCAATGTTTAGGTCTCCTGTAAAAAGTTTCCATAATCAGTCCACATACTTTATCCAGCATCTCACCCACAGCTTCTAAATAATTACAGTTTGAGCCGACCGGGAATCCGGAGCGGAGTCGGCCGGACCGCCGACCAGAAGTCAGTTGGGCCGCCGACCGGGAATCAGGATCAGATGAAGAGCGGTCTGTGGCGCTGGGCAGCGGAGACTCTGTGGCGCTGGGCAGCGGAGACTCTGTGGCGCTGGGAACCTCGGCGACCACTTCTCCTGTGGCCACCGCGGGTCCCCGGGAATATGGCCAGCCGCGTGCCCTTGAAGAGTGAAGGAGACTGGAGGCTAGCAGGCCGGTTGCTAGCAGGCTGATGCAACGCTGACTGGGGGCTGGCCGGCTGGCTCCCAGTCCAGTTTCCTAAATACCCCAGGTAACTGTAGAGGGTGTACATAGGGGTACCTGGCTCTGGAAGCACACACTTGCGGGGAAGACAGTTCGCTGGGTCCAAGTCAGGTGGCGTCATTCTATCATGAAAGGCCTTCGAGGCGGCCTTGCCACGACAAGCCATATCAGGTAGCAGGGAGAAGGACCCAAAATGCAGACAGGAGCAGTCCAAGGATTTATTTAGGGGGAAACAAAACTCACACAAACTCAGGGACAGACATGCAGGGAATCCACAGGAGCGAGACACGAGGAGAAGGTCCAACACATCAAACACAGGAACATCAGTAATAAAAATCCAAACGCAGGGTAACATGTACACATGGAAACGCAGACAATGACGCCACAGAGAACAAAGGGAGAGGACCGGTATATATAGGGGAGGAGACAATGAGGGAAACAGACACAGGTGAGTAACAAGACACAGGTGCAATCAATCAACACTGGTGGGAACAAAGACAGGAAATAAACAGCACACAATGAAACAAGAACAGTATATTTCAAAGTAAAACAGGAAACACAAAACCAAAAAACACACAAGTCCACACTAGGGTCCTTGGGATCATGACAAGTGGCTTCATTCAGTAAGAGCATCAATATTAAAGAGTAATGACTCTGGATCTCACACATGTATGAATGAACATACACCAGCAGCCTCTAGACTTTCTGATGAACCCATGGGCTGACAATTTGACAGGAGTGCCTTCATTTAGTTCACATAACAATAAAAAGCAACTGAATCCACTGTCAAAAACAAGTGAGATCTAATGCCAAATGTCACCACTCTTATATGATTATTTACATTCTAACTCAGCAGGAGGTTTTTAAGAGTTTGCAGTTTTGGTGGGAGTTTGTTGTGTCCCAAGCCAAGCATCACTCTTTGAATGAAGCTCAAAGTGGTTTTCATGGCTTTAGGGTAGTCCAAGTGTAAAGCATATGACAGCCCAAACAAGAGGCAAAGTGCTCGAGGTAGGTTCTGGAGATTGTCCATTACAATACCGCCCTCAACAATGATGGCAGTAGACACTGGGTCAAGGTGGAGAGGATTTGGAGAGAGGCACATCTTCGCTGATGACAGTCAGCACCCCAACAGATACCTGTGCCCAGACCTCCTCACTGTCAGAATCCTGTATAGAACCCAACAAAAACAACATTACAACAGGGAAATGTTGATAGGCATGATCAGTTGTCATTGTGTCATCTGTCCTGTCTACACTGCTTTCCAGCCTTGCTTATTAAGATATCACTTCACACACACCTACATTTAGCAGTTTTATCAACATTAGTAGGCCTAAAACATGTTTTGACAAGTTTACAGATATCCAGTAAAGAATATGAAAGAAATGAAGTGTTGAAGTCTTCCGCACATTCAATTTCCTTTGATATCCTCACTAGCTTGTACTAGCTAGTGTATGCGAGGGAGAGAGATGTTCTACCTCTTTCGCAGAATACACAACCACGGCATGGCAAGCTGGCTCAGCACTACTGAGCTCAGCAGTGCAACCCAGTGACATGGACTGTAAACGGAGTTAGTACAATGTATGGCTGCTACATGGTATGGGTGATGCTACTAGCTTAGCTCACGTGAAGCAAAGAAAACACACCTTTCATCATCTCCGTGTGCATATACATTTTTAAAAAAGATTTTGGGGGCATTTCTGCTTTATTCGATAGTCACAGTAGAGAGACAGAGAGGAGAGAGGCGATGACATGCAGCAAAGGGCTCCCTCCAAATCAAACCCTGGCCGCTGTGGTTAGGACTTGGCCTTAAAATATGCTAATGTGTTTTTTTATTTATCTTGAGTCATCATAAATATGCAAGTTGTAATACTTAAATAACTTAGTTTGAGATGTTTCTCTCACTTCATAGGTGCTCGGCTGGTAGCTTCTCCCTGCTGGCAAACACTAAACTGTCACAGTTAGCATGCAGCCCATCTTTGTGCTGAACTCACAGGGACATAATCAGCCTTAATCTTTTTATCTGATTCAGTAAGATACCGGCAAATACAAATCAACATTTCCACACAACTCTGTGTGCTCCTTTAAGATGTAACTATGAGAACTTACGAAGCAGGTGTTGTAGAAATGACTGTGGTCATCACCAAGTAGAACAGGGAGGCCTCGGAGTACAAGGGTGCGCATTGCTGTCACATCTGGTTTCTAGAAGTGGATAATGAACAAATAAAGTTCAAGATTATGCAACATTCAAAGGTTACAGTACTAATTCTACTATAAATCACCAACACTACTTTAAAATACTGAACACAATATAGATAGCAACATAAGTTCTATAGGGGTTGTAGGTTGTACGTATATGGTATCTTACATACTGTATATTTCTTGGGTCAATCCATCTCAGTTCATCAAATAAAAAAAGAAAAGATGAATGTGATGGATTAACCCTTTGCTACTTTACAACATCAAAGTAATTGAATGTTCAGCTTTAAGTTCCTTAGCGTACATATTACAGACTCCCTGACATGGTCTGTACACACCACTTCCTTTGTCAGGAAGACAGAACACCTCTTCTCCTCTCTTCTTACTTCCATCAGGAAGACACAAGTTCTTCTAAGCCAAAAACTCCCCCCCCCAATGCATATTAATATCTGAAACACCACCCAAAACCTTGCAAACAATGACCCATATTTAACAATACTGCACATCCACTGTATTCCAAGTACTTTTTGCATACCGTAAATCAACATCCATGCACTTTGTAAAACCATAAATACTGCATGAATACACCAATGTACTGTTGTTATACTGTAAATAGTAAACACCACTGACAACTATTCTACAGCAAGCATTTCAGTACTTACATGAACATAGAGGCCAAGTAAATAAAGGTGTAGAAAAACACAAATAAGGTCTTGGATACTGACTACCTATGACAGCTGGATGAACTGAAGCACAATGGAGGGATGCAGATTTGTATCCTTGGCCAAATGCAAAAAAGCTCATTACAGCTGTTCACATCTAGCATTATAACCATGAGCAATGTAGCATCCAAAAAATACTGGTGCCTCTCCTCTCCTCCCCTCGATGTCCCATCTTCTTCCCCTAAACACCGTTGTTACAACAAAAAACAACAAAAAAACCCAACAACACTACTCGTGGTCAAGTCACCATGGCAAATTAAGATATAAAAAGTCTGTAGTAGACTTACCCCTGAATCAATTTGCTGCACAAACTCAGCCAATGTCTCTCCAACTCTTCCTTTCTTGGACTTGAAGATTGTCACAAAGCGTGGTGTGTAGCGGACCACAGCATCAAAAAAGTCATTCTGCAGGTTTGTGGTGGCGATCCTGTTGAACTCTGCAAACACCTACAACACACAGCGACAACAACATACAGTAACTAAACAGGCTCGGGCCAGTGTGGAAGATTTTTAAAACCTGTACGCAGACAAACTATTAGCTCATGTGTCTGTATGAATGTAGCAGAGTCCAGATATAACACGCATCCTTATTCTGTCAAGCAAGAGCCAAGTCATTACGCTGCTCATTGTTTTTGCTCAAACCTAATTTCATATGGATATTCGGCAAAGGAAATATTAAAGGAATAGTTCTTACCCCCATAGTGGTTTGGTCAATTAACTCTTTCCCTGTCGTGAGAATGAGAGCTTCGCAGGCAGTGTACTGCCCCAAAATGAATGAAGTAGATACAGACTGGAAAACAACACAAGTTTGCTTTAGTTTCACTTTCAACACTCTTTTCAGCCCCCTTGGCGCTGCCACTGTAGCTTGAATATGGGATCGGACACTGCTGTGTGGTGATACAGTGGCAGTGCTACGGCAAAAGATAGTTCTGCCAGAGGGTTGCTTCATTCATTTTGGAGCAGTACACTGCCTGTGAAGCTCTCGTTCTCACCATACGGAAGGAGTTAATGAACCAAACTTGGTGGATGTATTACACTCGCATGGAGCAGCAAATACCACTATATGGGTAAGAATCCCAACTTTCACTTTAACATTCTTCAGTTTGCTCCAAACTGGCATGTTAGTGACTGTGTTAACTGTGTGTTTCTTAACAGTAAGTAAAACAAACACTTGGAGAAAGTTAACATGAGCATTTTCCTTTTTATCATTAGTTTCCATTGGAAGCAGCTGTCACTATAGATATGGACAATGAATTCATTCATTACCTGAGTGAATATTGAGCAAATCTGGATCTTCTTCTGGACAGCCATGTTCTTTCACAGTGTTAACCTTACACAAAAGCGCAAGTTGAATAGAGTGAAGAGCTGAACCATATTTGGAGTCAAGATTAGCAAGTACCCAATATACGGCACAAAGTTTGTGTTTTTTCTTGGATGTTCCCAGTGGATTAGCCACTTCAACATCATCTATATATAGCCCAAGAGCAATCCTAAATTCCTCCACATTCAAAAGAACATTTTCTTTGAAACGAGAGCCATCTCTGAATGAGTGGTATCCTTCCCATGAAATCATCTCTACATGCAGCACCTTATCCAAAATATCCTTATTGCTTAACAAGGCCTACAGCATTTTCATTGTGGGGACATATACAACAGAATGACTCTCTCTATCAACAAGAAACTCAACTGGCATAACAAGTGGAAATTCTGGCAGTATATAAGAATCTCTCCTGCCAGCTCTTGATAGGGATCCTCCTGTATTGGTGAATTTCAGCAGGACATTACTTTGTGAAACTACACTTACGATGTCACTCACTGTGGAATTATCCACATCACCACAATGCTGACTGATAATCTTCTGGACTGTACTTTGTAGTAATGGCTGTGAAAGTAAATGGATCTGGTTAATCTGCTGAATTACTTCTTGTGCAGCACTTTTGGATATGTGCAGGATCGTTTGCATCTTCAAAAATAGTGCAGCCAGGTTACGTTCCAGCTGAATTTCCAAGTCCTGTATGTCATCTACAGACTCCTCAAACTCACACTCAATGTCATCCTGTAAAGGAGCCTCTTCCTCCACTTCAGTGAGCTGATCTGGGTGTTCAATGTTTGATATTATTCCACTTTTAAATTGTGTCGTAGTACTCCCACTGTGTGCATTAAACGTTGAATATACACTGCTCTGAAAATGACAGCCTTCGTATGGACACAGAACTCTTTGTTTAAGTTTGAAATGGCTGCGTAAGTGTGTGAAAAACTCCGCTTCAGTGCAGGGCTCTATGAATTCACACAACTGGCAGTTCAACGCAACTGTGGCTTTACTTGCTTGCCCGATGTCTGTTTGAGAATGCCAAACAGATAAATGCACTTTGAGTGCATTCAAAGATTTGAAAGTGCACAAGCAATCCTCATAAAGACGTGGTATTGGCTGTTGCCAAGTGAAGCCTCCATGTTTTAGGCCATAGTGTTTTAACAACTGTCCTCTTTTGTCTGCTTACAGGTCCACTGCATCTGCAAGAAATGATTTGAAGTGGAGATTTGAAGTGGGGATAGTCTCTCAAATTAATTCTAATAACAGTGTAGCATAGTGAACCTCTCTGCTGGTGGTTCGAACTCCTTCCACTGGAATATCCTCCAAAATATATGCTACTGGCATCTCACCTCCAGTGTACTGAGGTCCGCGTCGATGAAGCAGCTGTTCAGTGAAGAGCCCTCTGGCAGTTACCACGAGCACTTCTTCTGAAAAGGACAAATAATTCTTTAAAAGGAAGTTTCAGATATAGAGTTGTGGTTTGTAGTTTAGAAACACATTCATTGATATGTGCACGCTTCACAGGCATTACAGGAAACTACTGGTTTTTTATATGAATGTAAATGCATTTGTATGAGTAAATATTTAAGGAATAAGAAAGATTATTTCAATAACGAGTGCATGAGAAAATGTGAAATTAAACATTGTAGTTTAACTCTAAAAAGCTGTAGTCATGTAATGACTATATTATAATTTAAAAAATTATCTTTTGACACTAAAATTGCAACTTGACAAATAATGTAGAGCCAAAAAATGACTAAAGCAGCACAGTGTTATAAAATCATAGAGAAAACACTGCAAATATCATAATAATAGTTAACTCTATCAAGGGCACCTTGAGCTCTGACAATAAACACTATAGGTTTTAGGTTTTCTAAAACTCCATCCATTTTGAGTTGTGTAAAGTGGGGGGGGGGGCAGCCTATTATGTTTGAATCAGGTCACCTTCAAATCATGCAAAGTTACAACATGAATAAAGAAACCCATGGGAGGACGGCAGGTTTGGATAGCAAGCAGTTCCTGGCTAGTTGGGTTTTGTCCTGCTGTTGTAAAGCTTCCTGGGCAAATTAAACAGGTCAAAGAAGCTCGCTAAGACAAGATGTTTGGGACGCACATTATGCATCCTTGAGATGAAGAGACATTTATCTTTCTTTCCTCGTCTACCATGAAATACAGATTGAGCTGATTTCTCATTCATTATTGGCCATAGGCCGCTTAATGTAGCTGACAGCTCATCACAGCACGAGTGGGGCAACAAATGGACACATTCACCGGCGCACTGTGAGGCTGCAGAGCGGTGAGCAGCTGCAGCTTCTGAAGTGGATTAACGCTGCATTGAGCCAATGGCTCCTCCAGTAAATCTGACCACGGCAGCGTGTTGGAACGACTGTTACAGCAGCGCTAGTTGTTAGATACAGAAAAGCAGCAGAGACCCACCTACATATAAACACCCTGCTGCTTTCACTCACCTGACTTTGGTTATTTTTAGTAGTAGTAGTGTTAGTGACGAGCAAATTAAGCTAGCTTACTGTTGCTACAGCCTCTTGTCAACCTTCAACACAGATCTCCAGGAAACTGTTTTTACAAACCATGTTTGAAAATGGTCAAATATGGCTCCTAATTGTTGAGCCAACGTGGCTGCAACTCTTGCTTTACAACATGTCTGGTTTAGAGTCAACTCTCCAACTTAAATAAATAATACATTTCCAACGTGCGACCGATGTGCGTTCGCTATGTCAACTCGGGGAAAACAGAAAACTAACATTTCAAACTTAAGACTTTCCTCTTTTGTTTTGGAGCAGTTAAATAGATTTCCATTCGATCCCAGGATGGTTGAGGGAAAAGCTGGTCTTTACCGCCAAAATATGCCTGAACAAGTTCTGCCAGGAGAATATTGTGAATCGCCTGTTTGGCCCGTTTGCTAAGTCAGCTAACGTTGGAAACATTGGCAGCAGTCAGAAACACAAATTCACACAATTATTACTTGCTTGATAACTGACTTTATTTTTCTTCAAAAGTCAAAATGAGACTGGAAGTGGAACAAGTTTACATCTTTTCAATCACTTTGAATGATTTCGTACAAAGTTCATTGATTCATTTATTACAATAACCTGAAAGATTTATGTAACTGTGGTCCTGTACAGACTCAACTGATGTGTTTCTCTAACAGGAGGAGACTCTCCCTCCTACACACAACACAGAGACACTGAGGAACCAGGCCAGAACCCAAACCCAGGATAAAGAGGTTCAGTGAATGTGGTGCTGAAGGTGTGGAGGTGGATCAGAGAGTCAGAGGAGACTCTGTAGAAGGACAGAGAGCCAGCAGGACAGTCCACATACACTGCTACTCTGTGAGTGGAGGAGGAGGAGGTAAATGTTCTTCTGTTATTGTGCCAGACAGAGTAACGACCATCATCAGAGCAGATCAGAGTCCAGGACTGATCATTCCTTCCAAACACACAGTCTTTACTGCTTCCTCTCCTCCTGATTCCTCTGTAACTCACTGATATATAAACGTCTCCGCTCCTCTCGACCTCCCAGTAACAACGACCAGTCAGAACATTTCTACACAGCAGCTGCCTCCAGTGGTCAAACCTGTCTGGATGATCTGGATATGACTGATACTCCTCCACACGTGTCGCCTTCCTGTTGTTGTCAGACAGTTTGATCCTCTTGTTTACTGTGTTTGTGTCGAGTGTGAGTTCACAGGAATCTGATGGAGAGAACAAGACACAATACAGCTGCAGGTATTGATCTATCATCTGTTCATTGATTGACAGTTTGATGATGACATCAGAGATTTGAATGAGTGATGTCACAGTGTGTGCTGCTTTGTTTTACTTACACTTCCTCAGACCTGGTCTCAACCAGCGGACTCCAGCAGGCTCCACCCTGAAAGGAGGAGGGGGGTCAGACCAGCACATCCTCTTTCAGCATCAAACATGGACATTACATTCCTCTCATCCACATCAACACAATATGTGCATCCGGCCTGCTTCTCCCTGCTTCACCTCTGCCACTCTCCTCATACACTGAGAGCCACCCACAGGATGCTGCTGTGTGTCAAAGACAACATCTGATAACACACACAGACCTCTTTCTGGAGGATCCCGTCTCCATTAAGAGTCCCACCTCAGAAGCAGTCCTTGGTTCCAGACTTCTGCCATAAAAGAGACAGAGACTCCCAGACTGTTTCCCTCCAAAACCTCTTTGTGATCCAAACAGCATCATTTCATGTGTTGGGATGTTTGGTGCATGTTCATGTTACTGTGGTTTGGTGTTGAACTGATATCTGTGATGTATATTACAGCAGTAATAATTACTGTCAGGATCACTGTTTCCACTGTGCTGCACACGTCATGTTTGATGGCATTAAAAGCAGAAATAATGACAGTTCTGGGAACTGAACAGGCTGCAATTGTTACCCTGAGTAGTTCAGACTGCGCAGGCAGACAGGAGCAGTTCAATGATTTATTGAACACAAAAAATAAGCTTACGTGAGGTACATGTAGGCAGACAGGAAGACAGAAACAAGACACATGGAAAAAGATAAGACAAGAGAACAAAGGAAGGGCACCGGTATATATATATAGGGATGTGGCTAATAAGTGAATCAGGGGCAGGTGTTGATAATTAGAGACACAAGGGCAGGAAGTGAACAGACAAGACAGGTAAGAATTACAAAATAAAACAGGAAACACACATAACACAGACACAAAACAATGGTATGTGACAGCAATGGCTGCAACGTGATCCTCGTGGGCAAACGCACCTGTGAAAAGTCTGTCCACTAAAAGTGCTTGTTTTTGCCACTGACTCTGGTTCAGACTGTTGTTCTAAGTGTCTGACAACATTATGGAAAGGATCCCTACAGAGACAGACTGTTAAAGAGTAAGATCATTTCGACTTCCTGCAACAACTCAACCTCTCGCGAGATTTCAGAGCGAGACTGTCTGTTTGTGGTTAAACTAAAAGGATCTTACTCTTTCACAAACAGTCTGTCTCTGTAGGGATCCTTTCCATAATGTGTGAACCAGACTCAGTGGCAAAAACAAGCACTTTTAGTGGATGCACATTTCACAGATGCAATTTTCTGCAAGATCACGTTGCAGCCATTGCTGTCACATCCCATTGTTTTGTGTCTGTTGTGTCTGTTGCTTGCTGGATCTTCTCCAGCCCGCGCCGTGTCGGCCTTTCGGTTGGTCTAGCCAAAGGAACCAGGCCTCCCGACACTGAACCATCTACAGCAGAGACCCAGAGTCTCTCTGTCCTCTCCTGTGTGAGCCCGACTCCTTCAGCTCAGCCCTCCACCTGCTCCACGTGGGATCGCCAACACTACCTCAACAACATGCACTGTTTGCCAAAAAGCCACGTTAAAAGCTGCATCCAGAAGCAACATCTGGACAAGACTTGGCCTGCATGAACGCTGCTTAAGCTGCAGGAAACCGCTTCCTTAGAGACCTCCTACACAAATATCTCCTTAATGTTCAACCAGTGTTTCTGTTGTGAGCAAAGGAAAAAGGCTTCCTACATGTGAGATTGTTCATATAACACTCATATCCACCATCAACCAGAAAGACCTCCTCTATCAGACTGATGGTCTGTGGCTGCAGCAGGCCTCTTCATACCTGAGAGTATCCAGTCTCCAGTGTGGATCCTCCAGTCCAGCAGACAGCAGCTTCACTCCCGAGTCTCCTGGATGGTTGTAGCTCAGGTCCAGCTCTCTCAGATGGGAGGGGTTGGAGCTCAGAGCTGAGGCCAGAGAAGCACAGCCTTCCTCTGTGATCAGACAGCCTGACAGCCTGCAAACACACAAAACAACACACATGGCAGATCAGCTGAGGGTCCTGCTGTGTCAGTCAGATACAAGAAGAAACTGTCTCCAAATAAATAACTCAAAAATACAACGACTGAATCAGGGAGCTAACAGTAACCATGTCACTGTGATCTAAATGTTAAAGAGGCTACAGCCATGCTAGCAGCTCTGTGAGGCTGTACTGACAGGGGTGTTTTGAGCTAAATGCTAACATCAGCATGCTAACATGTTCACACTGACATGCTAGCATGTTTATCAGGTACAATGTTTATCATGTTCACCATCTTAGTTGTTGCTAATTAGCTAGTTAGCAGTAAACACAGAGTGCAGCTGAGGCTGATGGGAATGTCTGTAGTTCTGCAGGTATTTGGTCATAAACCAAAGTGTTGGACACATTAACATGTTGACCTGATAATGGCGCTAGATGAAAAGTCAGAGGATCACCAAAGTTATTACAGTTCATCTTCAATGTGACTTCACAGTGGTATATCAAAGTAGCCACCAGACAGAGGCAACCAGTCTGCTCTCCAGCCTGAAACCAGAGCTTGAGGAACCCTCCTCTGAATACTTTGCTGGATGTTTTTATTTGTTTGTTTTATGTTCAGGTACATTTTGGTCCAGATACAAATTTAGAATACATCTTTAAAATCATCTGTGGTATTTAATGATTCAACAACAAAAGCAAAAACAAGAGAAAATGATTTTTAAAAAATCCTTGAGCAAAGTAATTCTCTGAGTCTAGAAACTACTGCAGAAGTTTAGTTAAAGGTCCTTTAACAAATCATATTAACAAACGCAATCCTACACATTAGCTGTTTATCAACTAATGTAAATCAGATTTTAACTGGTCATCAGTTGAATGGGTTAATGAATCCTGACCTGAGAGTTTCCAGTGTACAATGTGGACTCTGTAGTCCAGCACACAGCAGCTTCAGTCCTGAATCCTGCAGGTTGTTGTTACTCAGGTCCAGCTCTCTCAGACTAGAGGACTGGGAGCTGAGAACTGAGGACAGAGCTTCACAGCTTCTCTTTGAGAGGTTACAGAAACTCAGTCTGGAGAGGAAATAATGAACAAGAAGACAAATAACATTTGTGTTAAAATGTTGAGTCTGGACTCTTGGTGATGCAGAATATACAATCTCTTCTCAACACAGGTTAAAGTCCTCGCTGTTTTACTCTAAACATGTTGGAGATGTGACACATAATTATTCCTGAATCAGAAATCGGGCATGTGATTGGCAAAGGACAAAAAAGCAGGACAATGTACAGAAGGTGGCAGTAATGCAACGTCGTGGATGCCAACTGCCTGCCTTGGCACCCAAACAAGAAAACAACAAAAAATAACTCCATCCTCTTCGTTCCCTGTGACATCGCTGGAGAAAGAGCTTCTTCCCGACTCAGCAGAGGAGCTGGACCTGATGTTTAATGTATGTTTTCTGATATCACCACCATTATACTTTGGTTTACATCTTAAATAAGTGCGCTGGTCAGCTATGTTGGTTTCTTGGTTAGGTTAGCTCCTCTTGCTTCTCGAAAGGTAAGCTGTAACTGTTACATTAGCTTGCTATCCAATCGTCTCTTGTTAGTTGCTAAAGATAACCCCTAAGATAGAAACATAAAACATACATTAAACCTCAGGTCCAGCTCCTCTGCTGAGTCGGGAAGAAGCTCTTTCTCCAGCATGTCACAGGGAACGAAGAGGATGGAGTTATTTTTTGTTGTTTTCTCGTTTGGTTGCCAAGGCAGGCAGTTGGCATCCACGACGTTGCATTACTGCCACCTTCTGGTGACCCCTGTCTCTACCATGTATTACGCTACAAGTACACAAATCACTTTTGCTCCACATTTACGGAGATATATGGTGCAAAGGTGAGAGCGTGCAGAACTTGTCATTTGTGAGCAAAAAAACAGCATTTGAGGCTCGTAGCGGCAGATTCAAGCAGTTGTAGCTATTGACTTGTGTTTGTGATAGAAACATATCCAAGAAGAAAATATATATTTGTAAGAAAATATTCTGCAGGTGTGCAACTCTCATTGCACAGATGTGCAAATTTTGTTCATGACTTCACATTTGTTATACAGGTGTGTTTTGCACCATATTCACTGCAGCAACTGTGGCAAAAATGTGAGAGTATGATTTTATTAATTTGTGATTCATAGCAGAGGATTTGTGCACCTGCAATGAAGAATTTGAGATGGTGTAACTGCTGTGTTGTGTTTGTGGGAGAGAAAAATGTTCTTCAGGTTTGCTGCTTTGTAAAGCATTTTTCTCTGTGACTTCAAATTTACTGTTACACATGTGTGACTATTTTCTACAACTACAAATTCCACTGTCACAGGTGCTCAGGTGTTTTACACCAAATATACCTTCATACCTTATATTGTAAGATTTAAGGATATAGCCTGACTACGCCACCCTGGAAAATACTCACAATATTAGACAAACACTAACCCTAAAATGGGCACACAGGTTCATTCACTAATTAAAGTCAAGGACGTGTTGTTTCCACTATCAAAACTACACCGTTTTACTGAATGTTCACAAGTAGCAAGAACCAAAAATAAACAAAAAGAATTTAAAAAAGAACACAATAACCCATCCTACTCCAGACACATAGCCAATATATGAAAACACACACTCACTCACTAGCTTGCTTGAATGGCTTCTGTGCTTCAGCACAGGGTTTTCTGCCAGAACAGCTGTCAACACAGTGATAAGCATCGCGCACATATCACGGACCAGAGATTAATTTAACAGCCTATACTCATAGAACGGGGGTTACAGTACGTAACCAACAGTATGTACGCTCACCTGTTCATCTCTGTTGCTGTTGCAGTGTTTTGGCCTGAGAATTGTTTGGGCAGCATGAGAGCGTGACACTGAACGTGAAAGCGCGTGTCTCAGGTGAGAGTTGGCAACACTGATCCTGACATACCTGAATAATACGTTCCGAAACAGCGTCGGGGCGTCAAGACGACTCAACTCGACTCAACCCGCCCTCCCCCCTTTTAATTTTTTAACGGATCTGCATGATTCACGTGGGTCACATTTTCAGGTCCAGAATTCTGGATTGATTCGGAAAAATAACATCCCTGAGTAACAAAACAGACATGCAACAATAATAAGTTGCATGATACCAAGACAAACATGGAGGATCTCCATCTCAGCCAGAGTTCATATTTCGTGCTGTACAACATATATATCTGAATTAGAACAAAATACACTGGAAATATCTAACATTTTCTGTGCTGTGAAATTTGAAATCCTGACATGAAGGGAGCAGTTTACATTAAAAGGAGCAGAGATAATTTAAGAAACTATGACTTGATCTGACCTGAGAGTCTCCAGTGTACAAAGTGGACTCTGTAGTCCAGCACACAACAGCTTCAGTCTTGAATCCTTCAGGTTGTTGTTACTCAGGTCCAGCTCTCTCAGACTAGAGGACTGGGAGCTGAGAACTGAGGACAGAGCTTCACAGCTTCTCTCTGAGAGGTTACAGCCACTCAGTCTGGAGAGATAACAGTAAAGTTATGTTATTTATTTTATCTCTCCTGTTGAAAGACAGCAGAGTATTTATTGATGAATAAATCCCACTTACAGAGCTTTCTTGGAGGCTTTGACCACTGGCAGCAGCCTCAGAAGAGCCTCCTCTGAAGCAGAGTATTTCTTCAGGTCAAACACGTCCAGATCTTTTTCTGATGACAGTAAGATGAAGACCAGAGCTGACCACTGAGCAGGAGACAGTTCATCTGTGGAGAGTCTTCCTGAACTCAGGGACTGTTGGATCTGCTCCACTAGAGAACTGTCATTCAGTTCATTCAGACAGTGGAACAGATTGATGCTTTTCTCTGCAGAGGGAGTCTCTTCGATCTTCTTCTTGATGTACTCGACCGTTACCTGATTGGCTTTTGAGCCACTTCCTGTCTGTGTCAGCAGGCCTCGTAGGAGAGTCTGATTGGTCTGCAGTGAAAGACCCAGGAGGAAGCGGAGGAACAAGTCCAGGTGTCCATTTGGACTCTGTAAGGCCTGGTCCACAGCACTGTGGTAGAGATGTGTGGATTCAGGTTTCAGTTTAGACCGCAGGGATGACGATTGTTCTTCTGACAGCAGACTGACTCCAGACTTGATGAAGGTCAGATGGACATGAAGAGCAGCCAGAAACTCCTGAACACTCAGATGGACGAAGCAGAACACCTTGTCCTGGTACAGTCCTCTCTCCTCTTTAAAGATCTGTGTGAACACTCCTGAGTACACTGAGGCTGCTCTGATATCGATGCCACACTCTGTCAGGTCTGATTCATAGAAGATCAGGTTGCCTTTCTGCAGCTGCTCCAAAGCCAGTTTTCCCAGAGACACAATCATCTTCCTGCTCTCTGGATTCCAGTGTGGATCTGTCTCAGCTCCTCCATCATACTTGATGCTCTTCAGTTTGGACTGAACCACCAGGAAGTGGATGTACATCTCAGTCAGGGTCTTGGGCAGATCTCCTCCCTCTCTGGTCTTCAACACATCCTCCAGAACTGTAGCAGTGATCCAGCAGAAGACTGGGATGTGGCACATGTGGAGGCTTCGTGATGTCTTGATGTGGGAGATGATCCTGCTGACCTGCTCCTCATCTGTGAATCTCTTCCTGAAGTACTCCTCCTTCTGTGGGTCAGTGAACCCTCTGACCTCTGTCACCATGTCAACACACCCAGGAGGGATCTGATTGGCTGCTGCAGGTCGTGTGGTTATCCAGAGGCGAGCAGAGGGAAGCAGGTTCCCCCTGATGAGGTTTGTCAGCAGCACATCCACTGAGGTGGACTTTGTAGCATCAGTCAGGATTCTAGTGTTGTGGAAATCCAGAGGAAGTCGACACTCATCCAGACCGTCAAAGATGAACACTACCTGGAACTCTTCAAACCTGCAGATTCCTGCTTCTTTGGTTTCAGTAAAGAAGTGATGAACAAGTTCCACCAAGCTGTACTTTTTCTCTTTCAGCACATTCAGCTCTCTGAAAGTGAATGGAAATGTGAACTGTATGTCCTGGTTGTCTTTGTCTTCAGCCCAGTCCAGAGTGAACTTCTGCGTTAAGACTGTTTTCCCAATGCCAGCCACTCCCTTTGTCATCACTGTTCTGATTGGTTCATCTCTTCCAGGTGGGGGTTTAAAGATGTCTTCTTGTCTGATGGTTGTTTCTGGTCTGTCTGGTTTCCTGGATGCTGCTTCGATCTGTCTGACCTCATGTTCATCATTGACCCCTCCAGCCCC